>JAAALK010000284.1:15273559-15536668 GCA_019279435.1 Zizania palustris
CAGGAACAAGGGAGGCCTCCTACCAACAAAATCATCTGCAGTGTTTTCACTGTGTCAAATCCTCGTCTCATCTCATGTGAGAGAGAAAGAGGAGGATATCAGAGAGATTAGAGGATCGGAAGGAGGTGAGCAGAAGATTTCAAGGCAGAGATCGGAATTAAAAGAATGGATCGATGCTATCTGCAAGGAGGGGCATGCATGCATGAATCATCATCGATATGATTCTGCAACACTTGCTGCGCTAGATGCTGCTCTGATCTAAGACTTCTAGAGCTACTTGCTTTTTCATTTCAGAACCTAGCTTAGCTCGCTCGCATGGCGCAGCAGCAAACGGGCCAGACCCAGAGCGTCTGGATTGTGATCGATGGCCCGATCGGTGGATGGCGCCAGTAAGACTAAGTATTTTTTTAAGTTATTAACACGTGAGATCAAAAAAAATATTAACACACTAATCAACTACCAATTTAATCTAACTTCACTAACGTACGTGACCGAGAACACAAATACGCACAAGTTCAGGGTAAGAGTATACGCAGATAGCAGCAGTTTGGTACTTTGGTCACATGAGCTAGCTAGCCTAGTCTATGTACTGTTCCTGCAGGCTACTGCAGCAGTGCGTCTAATCATCTAATGTTCACATCTGCTTGCACTGCACTGTCGCCATACACGGCAGCAGCAGCCGCCAGCAGCATGATGCACATGGATTCACGTAATCACATCTGCAACTCCTTGCTTGTTAATTGCTCTACCGATCCATTAATGTCAGCCTCCCAATGAATACTGCTGTTCCTTGTTGGCTGTGGCCTGTGTGGCCATTGGTCAGGCGGTCAGTCGTAGTAAATGAATTCCATGGCGACACCTCGATCTCATGCTCGTACTGTAGTTTTGGAGCCTACGACACCGACGGATCGAAGTGATCTGCCCTGTTCTAGGGCCGGCCTGTTTTGTTTTTTAAGACACTAAACTAAATTTTAGTCTTTTCCTTTTTTACAGAATTAAACTTTAGTCAATCTCTGTTGGTTCTAAGAACTAAAGAAGGGTGAGAGGTGAGAAGTAAGTAGCACTTTTAGTCGCTTTAAACAAGGTTTTAGGAACTAAAGGTTTAGGAGGGACTAAAAGAGACTAAAGTTTAGTCCCTAAACTATAACAACACCAAACCCTAAACCCTAAACCCTTAATCGGCTGCTTTACATCGAAAGGCATGGAGATCAAGGGCATGGCAGGAGGTAGACGACAATGCTGGCAAGTGGGCCCTTTGCGTCAGCGCGGGAGAGAGGATATGGGCTTGGATGAGTGAATTGGCATGGGAAGGATGGGCCTCTGCTGAGTTTGGGCCTAGATGGAGTTAGATATTTAAAATGATTTTCGATTATAAAATGTTCCAGAAATTATTGTGGTGCTAACAAAACAGTTTGGAAATGTGGACGACCCGGTGTAGCAGAGAAATTTATGAACTTGTTTGAAAGAGATTCTAGCAGTCAGAGCATCTCGGACAGCAAGCTAAAATTTAGTCATTCTAGCGAGAAAAATCCTATAAATTGACTAACTAGATGGCTAAATCATTTGATTGATTAAATTAGGGTAGACTCTTTGTTGGCTAAACTTGGGCAGTCAAGTTTGGATGGCGTGAACTCTGTCAGCCGCAAGCAAAACAAACATATACAGTGACTCCAGCATGGAGCACCAGAGCCCTCCACGTCGCCGTTGCCGCACGGCTCAGCCGGCCCGCCAGAGACCTCCTTACCGCTGTCGCGTGGCTGATGAGCTTCCACGGCGACGATAAGTTGCGCGTGAAGCAGAGATTAGAGACGATGATCCCGACGAGGTACGCACTTGGGAGGAGCCTAGTCCCTCGACGACGACGACGCGAGCCAGCTCCATCGCCGCAGGAGCAGCCGGTCGCACCACGCGCTCAGATGCCTTAAATGCCACACTGCGCCCTCGGGCGTCGTCGCGCTGCTGCTCCATCACCGCACCGCCACCATGGCCATGTGGGAAGTGAACGAGGAAGAAGGAAAAGAAAGAAAGAAAATGGCAAAGAGAAAGAAAGAAAGAAATGACGAAGAGAAAAGAACGAAAATAGAAATGAAAAGAAGAAAAATATTAATATCTAAATTTGAAAATTTTGTAATTTGGATACTTCTAATGTTAGAAATTAGGTTTTTTTAATAGAAATCAAATCTTTTAAAATATTTTAGCATTTTAAAAGGAAGAATAAATTTTTTAGAGAGTTTGAAATAGAGAGTCTGTTGAAATATATAGTAGATATGAAGATAAAGTTTTTTAAAGAATCGGCTAAATACACAGAAAGATAGTAAGAAATAGAGAGGTGTTTGGAAATATTCTTACAACTACTTTTAAAATTCTAATTATTCTAGGTTCGTACCTGTTATGTATTTATTATTAGTTATTTTTTACAATTTTGAGCTCTTCTAAAGGAGGAGAAAGTCAAACAAAGTGTCTACTTCATATTTTTTTATATTTTGGAGGAGATACCATTTCATATTTGTGGGAAAATTCATATATAAATTCAGATAATTTATTTTGGAGGAGAAACCATTTTATATTTATGTGAAAACACGAAAAGTAGTTCAGATAATCCAGTAACATTACGAACTTTTCACAAAAGGCTAAATCAATATTCATAATTCAGATTTGGGTTATTTTACTATCACCGGTCACGCATGCAGAACATGAATCCAACTAAGCGCCACATTGATCGATCAAAAAAATATGGCTAGTAAACCTTTTAAAATAAAGAACTAATTAGTATATTTTAATAATTGATATTCTAAAATTATAAAAGTAAATATAATAATTATGAATTACATGCCAGCACCATGTCAACTTTTTTGTGGTAGTTAGATTAATTAAATTAGAATAGTGTAAAATTTGACTTTACTCGTTCCATCACACCACGGTCGTGCCGAAACATGAGAGAAGATTTCAGGCATCTTAATCTTAATTACAGTCAGTCAACGTGTTTTACCAAGAAGCAGTATTTGCCTATTTGTTGCTGTGTTCCTGAGTCAATGGTCGTCGACGGCTGCCGTGTGACTGTTCACTTTTTTGCTCTTCCAGCTGCAGTGATCAATCATTCGATTTTTTATAATATTTTTTTAAAATAAATCAAATCTGAAAGTTGGTTTAAAAAATTGCAAATCTAGACTACTATCGGTGGATGATCGGTCGAACATAACCACGTCACGCCACGTTCGGTACTACATCGGTCGAACGTGGCCACGTCAGCCTATAGTTCGGCCATTGCAATACCGAATGTGGGCACAACTAGCCAAGTCAGCGCCGCAACGGCCAGCCAGACCGAACGTGGCCACATCACCCACGTTCGAGGAAAAACATCTACTAGTAATTTTATGATCAAACTCATACGACTCAAAGTAAAAATTACGTATTAATTAAATAGTACAACACAAACAATACATAAATGAGTACACAACATAACACAATACAACACAAATTTTAAAATACAAATTACACTATATGCCTACTGAGTGCACCGAGAGTACTTCCCTTCCTTATGGTCTCTGGTCCTATTGCATGCGCACGATGAGCCCTCTCACGCTTCCTCTTTCTATCAGCCTCACGCTCCTCTTTTGTCTTGCACTCCGCTTCCTCTCTCCTCTTAAATTCTTCCTCGCGCTCATATTCCCTCTGGTATCTCATCTCACTGAGCTCCCTGTTGAATGCATGGTACCTCATAAGATGGGTCCAGTCATACGGATCCACCTCTTTGTCGATCCATTTGACAAAGTCACATAGCGGAAGTGGCAATGGTGGAGGAGTTACCTACATGCATAAATACAACACAAATTTAAAAATACAAACTACACTATTATAAGTAATTGATTCGGGACAAATATAAAAAAGAACAAAAAATTATTAATAGCGGTTTGTTTATACGTGGTCGACGCTTTGGCCTTGGCTTGGCTTTTCTGGAGTCCAAGAGCAGTTCACACGCTTCTAATACCTCATCTTGTAAGTGAGAACATATTGGCTTCTCATGAATTTACATGTGTCTCCACAGAAACACATGGGGAATTCAACACCTTCCGACGGACGATGAGAGGATCATAACCGTGAGTCGCTATATCCTTCTTCACCATCTATGAATGTATGTCAATATAAATTCAATCTATTCATAATATGTCTACATTTTCTCTAAATATATAAACATTAATTGTATATTATTCTAATATGTCAATTAAATCTTATATGTTAATTACATCTTGAATTGATTAAACTACCTAATTACTGTAATAAATAAAGAACAAAAATCTAGATGACAAAATTACCTCGAGGTAGTAGGCAACTTGGAGACTAGGGATGTGCTAGACAAGTGCACCAGGTGGAATTTGGTGTGCTTACAAGGGGCGGTTCGGGCCCTATTTATATAGCCACGTTCGATAGTTGATCGGTCGAACCAGGCTTATGTGACCAGGTTCGGCCATTGCAGTGCCGAACGTGGCTAACGGCTAAACCACGTTAGCGCCGCAACGGCTAGCCGGGCCGAACGTGGCCACATCACCCAGGTTTGGCGGACGTGGCCACATTCGGCCGATGCAGTGCCGAACGTGACGTGACGTGGGCACGTTCACCCGATCATCCGCCGATGGTAGACTAGATTTATAATTTTTTAAAACCGAGTAGCAGATTTGAATTTTTTAAAAATATTATTAAAAAAATTCTCAACCATTCGCTATCAAATTCATAAACTACTCCAACATCTTGTGGAAACATTCATCAACTACGACCGCAAAACACCCATGAGAATCCTGACAAAGATCGACCAAACCACGATCGATCGAGCACTGTACGCCAGTACGCCACAACGCGACGAACTTGATTTTTAATTAATTTGCAGATTCTAGAATCACACTACCATTAATTCAGTCCAGAAGCTCGGCGCGTACGTACTCGTCGGTGAGTCGCCGTCATACGACTCGATCGCTGGTGGTCTGGTCGCTCGCGTTCGCAGCCGCCGAGCTGACACGTACGTGGCAGCTAGCTGCATGCCGCCTACCGTGCTGCACCCGCCGCGCGAGCGCGCGGCCGCATGGTCGCGCTACAAGTAGCTCAGGTGTCTGCAGCTAGCTACATGCCTACATGCAGTCGATCGACGGAGCAAAACTAAGTAGAGCAGATCGAAGCTTAGCTTGGCGCGCGGCCGGATGCCGGAGGGGAACACGAGATCGATGACCGGCGGTGGCGCTACTCACCGCGCGGCGGCTTGCGCATTCATCATCCTCGTCCTCGCGATTTACGGCGTGGAGAATGTGCACGCAGCGGACACGACCGCGATCTCTGTGGGCCGGCCGCTGTCCGGCGACCAGCATAGGCTCGTCTCTCCCGGCGGCAAGTTCGCCTTGGGATTCTTCCAGCCAGGTACGCCGTACGTTATGATCGAGTTAAAGTACATTCACCAGCAGCCCAGCAGTGCAGCGCGATGGCGTTGCATGTACGTATACGTCATATCCTGACACGTTTACTCCGTCGTTGATCGTGTATTCGTGTGCATACGTGCCGCGTGCGTGCTCCGGGCCGGCAGCTGGAGGAGTCGCCGGCAGCTGGTACGTCGGAATCTGGTACAACAACATCTCGGTCCAGACGCCGGTTTGGGTGGCCAACCGCCTCAGGCCGGTGTCCGACCCGGCCACGTCGCGGCTCGCCATCGCGCCCGACGGTAACCTTGTCTTGTTCGACGGCCGGACCGGCTCGACCGTCTGGTCCACGGAAGCCAACATTACCGCCGATGTACGGAACGGTACGGTCGCCGTCCTCCTTGACACCGGCAACCTCGTTCTCGCGCTGGCGTCCGACGCCTCCGGATCCGCTGCCGTTCTGTGGCAGAGCTTCGACCACATCGGCGACACGTGGCTCCCGGGCGGGAAGCTCAGGCGTGACAAGCGCACCGGCGCCATCCAGGGGATGGTCTCGTGGAGAGCGCGCGGCGACCCGGCGCCGGGCATGTACGCGCTCCAGCTCGACCCCGACGGGGCGCCGCAGTACGTGCTGTTGTGGAACGGCACTCGGGAGTACTGGATCACCGGCAACTGGACGGGCCGGATCTTTGCCGACGCGCCGGAGGTCGCCGCGTCGAGCGGCAGCTCCGGGTACACTTTCAAGTTCGTCGACAACGACGATGAGAGCTACTTCACCTACAACTTTGCCGACAACTCGACGGTGTACAGGTTCGTCACCGACGCGTCGGGGCAGGTCAAGGGGTGGTTCTGGGTGGAGGCCACGCAGGCGTGGAACTTGGTGTACGCGGAGCCCAAGGCGCGGTGCGCCGTGCCGCGCGTCTGCGGCGCATTCGGCGTCTGCAGCGAGGGCGCGTCCACCGCGTGCGACTGTGCCAGGGGGTTCAGCCCGCGCATCCCACCGAACTGGGGCCAAGGCGATTACACCGGCGGCTGTGTGCGTAACGTTGAGCTACAGTGCGGCAAGAACAGCAGTGGTGGCGGCGGCGCGGCCGCAGGTTCGCGGAAGGCGAAGATGGACCGGTTCTTGGAGATGGACGGCATGAGGCTCCCCGACGACGGTCGCGTCGCCGGAGCCACGAGCTCCGGCGACTGCAAGAACGCGTGCCTCCTGAACTGTTCTTGCTCTGCATACGCGTTCAACGGCAGTTGCGTCCTGTGGCACGGGGACCTGCTAAACCTGCAGGACAGTTTGGGCGGCACCGCGGGGAGACTCTACCTCCGATTGGCCGCGTCGGAGCTCCCCGGCGCGAGGAGCCACTCCAAATGGAGAATCACCGTGATCGCTGTCAGTGCTGCATCCATCGTTGTCCTCGTGGTCACTGCATCTGTTCTTGTAGTCCGAGCAACAAGAAGGAGATGGATCAGAGCAAGAATCCAAGGTCTCTCGGCCGGCGATGGCCGCGTGATCAGCTTCAAGTACAGGGACTTGCAGTCCATCACCAGGAACTTCTCCGACAAGCTTGGCGGCGGCGCCTTCGGGTCGGTGTTCAGGGGCGAGCTCTCTTCCTGCACCGCCGTCGCCGTTAAGAAGCTGGAAGGGCTCCGGCAAGGCGAGAAGCAGTTCCGGGCGGAGGTGAGCACGCTCGGCACGGTCCAGCACGTCAACCTGATACGGCTGCTTGGCTTCTGCTCCGACGGCGGTGACCGGAAGCTGCTCGTGTACGAGTACATGCCCAACGGCTCGCTCGACCGGCACTTGTTCCGCGCTATGCCGCCGTCTTACTCGCTGAGCTGGGCGGCTCGGTACCGGATCGCGCTCGGCGTCGCCAAGGGGCTCGCCTACCTCCACTACAAGTGCCGTGACTGCATCATCCACTGCGACGTCAAGCCGGAGAACATCCTCCTCGACGCCGCGTTCGCGCCCAAGGTGGCGGACTTCGGGCTAGCCAAGCTTGTCGGCCGGGACTTCAGCCGGGTGCTGACCACCATGCGCGGCACCATCGGTTACCTCGCACCAGAGTGGATCAGCGGCGAGGCAATCACCCCCAAGGCCGACGTGTTCAGCTACGGGATGACGCTGTTCGAGATCGTCTCCGGGAGGAGGAACGCAGAGCACGGTGCGTTCGAGTCGGCGGCGGCTGCGAGCGGCACAGACCACACGACGACGACGTTCTTCCCGGTCACAGTGGCGAGGATGCTAGCGGAGTCAGCGGAGGAGGGGGACGACGTGACGGCGTTCCTGGACCCAGAGCTGGAAGGGAACGCCAACGCCAGCGAGCTTAGGAGGGTGTGCAAGGTGGCGTGCTGGTGCATCCAGGACGGCGTCGACGCGAGGCCAACGATGGCGGAGGTGGTGCAGGTGCTCGAAGGGGTGACGGACGTCGAGACGCCGCCGGTGCCAAGATACCTCCAAGTTCTCGCCGGCCGGGCGATGCATGCATCAGACACTTGTGTGTAAGAGTTCCAGATGGAATGAATGTCAATTTCACCGTCGTTTGTGGTTCTCGCTAGTAACCAGCTTCTGTTAAGAGAATCTTTTCTGCTAAGACAATTCAACATGTTCAACTAATTGCTGAGATGTTAAGACAATCTTTTTGGTTTAGTGCTAATTTTATATATTTTATATTTAGAGTATAGTAGTGCCAATTAAATAATACTAGTTTTTTAGTTTTTAGTTATTCATCGGATAGATGATATCCGTTTTATATATTTTTATGTTGTTAGGGGGGTCTTGTCTTTAATACTATACCCTGTGTATATTTTTTTAAGAAATAAATGTGTCTACATGTAACTCTAGTACTAGTTTAAGATTTTTTTTCACATTGTAGATTCTCTATTACTTCATTTTATAACATAGTCGTTGCAAAATCAAATTCTTTGATTTTTACTAAATTTATGAAAAAATATATAAATAATTTTAACTTAAAATTATTTTTATTAAATTAACAATAAATATTTTAATAGAATATTTATTTGATATTTTAAATATTAATATATTTTTATATAAAGTCAGGTGAAGAAAAATATTTGACCTTAACAAAATAAATGTTACAATTTAAAACGAAGGAACGAGAGTAGTAGTCAGTATATTGTTTTTTTCAGAACCTTGAGAGGACGCATTCTCGTTGCCGTCGTGATAGGCTGCCAGTCTACCAAAAAAAATGGAAAAAATAGAGTTAAATTAGTCCAGTATGACTCACGTTTTAGAAAATGATCACGTTTTAAAAAAATGATCAAGTTTGATAAATTAAGGTTGAATGTTATAGGTTGAGTCAACTCGACTGAACTATGAAAGGATCCTACTCGTGATGCTTGGGTCATAACATTCACATGTCCGGTTTTCTTTTACGCTTATGGTGTGGGGTTCTTCATAAAAGTGTGTTTCCTTGAAGCAGGTTCCATGATGAAAATTCTTGATGTTTTTGGTGATGCATCCTGGCTGAGGATCAACTTCAAAAAATAGAGTTGTATCCTATTTAATGTGACAACAACCACATGGATCATATTCATAAGTTTTCCCAACCAACCTCTAGCCTCTTTCCCCTACAAATATCTAGGTTACCGTTTTACTTTGGTAGAATAAGAAAATATCATTTCCAACTTCTTATTGACAAAGAGGCGGGCAAACTTACAAGATGGAAATGGACGCTACTTACCTAAGTCAGAAGATTGACCCTAATCCAATCATCTATGTCAATGGTTCCTATTTTTCATTTTTCCGTCTCTTCGAAGAACAAATAGCTCATAAAGCAGTTGGATAAAATTTGTTGCAACTTCCTATGATCCAAGTGCAATGGTCATGCAATATCGGGGTTTATGCCTAGTGAACTGGCAACAAATTTACATGCCAAAGGACTTTGGCTAAGGTAGAACGAGCCAGCTAGGCCTTGAATTAGGGATGGCAGTCAAGTAAGATAGGTATGGATAGTGCATATCCATACACATACTCGTTACCATGGGTACCATATGCCCGCGAGTATACTCGTTTACTTGTGAAGTGTAGATGAGCAGCCAAGCAGACAAAAAGAGTTGGGAAAAATGTAGGCCGATGAGGGCTAGCCACGGCGGTGCATGACGGGGAAGGCGCAGGTCAGCGTGGGGTCGGCCACGACGATGCACGAGGAAGACGCCAGCCAGCGTGGGGCCGGTTGTAGCAGTGTAGTGGGGCCAGCCATGGCGACGCACTGGGAAAACGCCAACTGGCACGAGGCCAGCCACGACAACACACAGGTAATACGCTGGCCGGCGTGGGGTCGGACGTGGTAGCATGTAGCGGGAAGGCATGGGTTGACTATTGGCACGAGGAAAGGAAGGCGTGGACCGGCCACCGACGCATGGAGATGAAGGCATGAGATAGCGCTGAAGTCTAGACGTCGGGTCACAGGTGAGGACAAGCTCTTGGCGCATAGAGGGAGATGAGTAGCGGCATAGTAGAAAAGGAGAGGGGTGGCAGCTGAACTGAGAGTGGAGGGAAGAGAGAAGGAAGATGAAAGTAGGTTAGGGTTTGTCTATTTGATATTGATTTTTATCAGTGAGCATAATCGGATAAACGGGTAGAGGTAGTCAATACCCGTACTTGTTTACCCATCGGGTATGAAATTGAGAACAAACTCAATCCTAATAGGGTTTTTACTTACATGTAAATGGGTAATCGAGCATGAATTCCATCCCAACCTTGGATAGAAGTACCTCCGCCATGCTCGCCAAAGGACCTTCAACTCTTCTAAACTTCTTCGAAAATCCAAAATGGTGACGGTCGGGTGATAGACTTTTGGCATGATAGATGGATGGGAACTCGGTTCACGTTCTTCTGAATTGGGTCTGGTGTTGGGATGTGCCCAGCCGGTTCTTCGCGGATGGTGAAGTAGGATCATGGACCTTTTCTTGTTGGTCCAAGGCCTTCATCATTTGTTTTTTTCTGGTGATGCGGGGGCCCAAAACGGAGTGATCCATAGTGGATTGATCGGTAAGAGGCCCGTGGCAGGGGGTTCTCGACCTTATCTACTCCGGAGGTCTACAAAGGTGGAAACCTTCTGGATAGTTCTGCCCACCTTGCTCTTCCTCATCTAGCACCTCGTTTCCGCCATCTCTGGACTTCGGAAAACCTAGATAGGGGAGAAGAGTGGCCACGTCTAGGGGTTGGTGGAGTTTCTCATCTCCCTTCTGCTGTGGGTGTTCGTAGTTTTGTGGAGGTTGTTGCTTCTTCTTCCATGGCTGAATGGGGGAACCGACCTTGGAATCCTCATCCTTCGGGTCGACCGTCGAATACTTGGAGGGCTTCGGGAAGGTCCAGAGGAGGATTCCAGGGATCATTTCGCCCTGTAGCTAAACCTCAAGAGTTGATTCTCGAGCCAAGCAAGAAGGGGGGATCTAGCCAGAAAGAAGGAGGTGTTATGGAGACTCCAAAAGCTGGTGAAACAAAATCGTCTTCAAATTGGGAGACAAATGGTGAGGAGGTTCCTTCAGAGGACAATCTCGACAACCTTGCGAAGGATACAACTGGATTTGTGGTTGTGCAGGATAAAAAGTCTGCTGAAGAAAACAAGTTGGGTGATTCTGGTAAGCTCTTTTGTACCAGATGCAAATGTATTGGCCATTTGGCTAGAGATTTCAAAGTGAATATGTACTGCGTAATATGTGGAAAGCACTCTCATAAGACTGTTGATTGTTTTCTGGATAAGCAACCAAAAACTGTATCTAAGTTTGTGGGATCTGGGGCCAATGGTTTGGGGTGCATTTTGATTCGGAATGCCAGGGACATTGCTAGTAAAGAACATGTGAACCCCTTAGCCCTAGTTTCTATGGAGGAGAGTAAATGTCTTACTGAAAAACAGATGGAAGAGGGTTTTCTCAGCAGTTCAGATAGAACTGGAACTAGAGGGCTAAGGATATGGGGAATAGTACTTTTCAGATTAGATTTCCAAACAAAATGAGGTTGGAAGAGATCTCAAATTTTGAGGAGTTTTCTTTGAAGGGCACAAATGTGAGAATTAAAGTCAGAGCTTGGACTCAGGAAGCCATAGCTGTGGGTAAATTGCATTTGCTGTGGATTAACATTAGTGGATTACCTGATACTATGAAAATTTATCATGCATTATGTGAGATTGGCTCAAATGCTGGTGTGGTGGTTGAGGTGGACATGGAATCAGTAAGAACTAAGGATGTTGTCAGAATCAAAGTTGGTATGATGAGTATTGGTGCTCTTCCCTTTTCTTTGGTTTTGACCACTCCCAAGTTGTTGATTCATGAAATTTGGTATTCTCTGGAAGAAGTTTCTGAGGTTGGCTGGTTCATGAGTAAGGATAAAGGGAAAATAATGTTGGATGTTGTGGAACTAAAAAATGTGGATGGATCTGATGGTAATTTAGCAAAAAAGACACATGACTAAAAGTGATGGAGATGAGAAAATGGATGTGAATACTTCTGGAAAGAATACTTTGACAGCTATTGATGATGCTTTGGACAAAATAGATCAGGGTGATGAGCCCACCCCAGTTGTAGTTGGTTTATCTGATGAAGAGTTGGCTGAGAAGTTACAGATAGAAGAATTTGCTCAACAAAAAATTGAGACAGATGTGACCCTGAATGTTGATAAAAATTTGCAAAGTGATGAAGTCTTAAATGATGATGTGTGCATAGAAGATAAAGAGACTCTTGATAACTTTGTGGAGAACAACTTGTCTGATCAAAACTTTGAATAAGATGGTGGCAAATTACAAATTACTGATAGTGAAGAATATCTAGATTCTCAAGAGTCTGTGGACTTTGCCACTAGAGTAGGGATTGTCATGAACTCTAAAGAGAAAGAAAAAAGGATGAGGATAGAAGGAGATGTAGCAGACTCAAGTCCAAAGAGGATAAATTTGTGATTGAACTGGCAACCAATAGAAAGGAAGCTCATAATGTCTTTGTGGGTAAAGGTAATGACATTCCCTCTTTCATAAATGATGATAATGTTACTTTGAGTCAAATGGCTAGTGTGTTAGGAGTATCTCTTGGCTGCTCTATTGAACAAGTTAATTATAACTTGGATTTGATTAAATCTCTGAAAAAGCTAGAATTGATCTTTTTCTAGCAAATCAAGTGAATGGGAGTGCTGAGTGTGAATTAAAAAATAATGAGGCCAGGATAGATGAGATTAATCATGTCATTTGCAGTGACGCTGAGTCAGATGACATGATTTTTGAGAACAATTGTACTAAGGAAATAATACATCACTCTAGGAAGAAAAATATGACAGGATCAAAAAAAGGTATTGGAAACCTTAGTATTACTAAGGTCAATCCAAAAAAGAAAAGAACAACAATTAAAAAAAGGAAAGCAATTAAAACAAAATGAAGGGTTTGATTTGGAATGCAAGAGGAATTAATGACATTGAAAAAACAAAACATCTCTTAGATGTTGTTAGAGAGAGGAAACTTGATTTTGTTGGAATCCAAGAAACTATGAAATCTGAGTTTACTCATAGTTTTTTTAATACTCTTAGTGTTGGGAAGAAATTTGTTTGGATCTGGACCCCTTCACATGGAAAAATCTGGAGGGATATTGGTGGGTATTAATGATGATACTATGGAATTGATCGATCAAGAAGTAGGTTCTTTCTTTGTTAAGATTAGAATTTCTAATAGAATTGATAAAAGAGATGGAATTTGGTGGTGATTTATGGAGCAACACAAATAGAATTGAAAGAGAAATTTTTGACTGAATTTTCCTAAATTTGTGGAAGATGTACTGAACCAACTTTGTATAGAGGATATTTCAACATCATAAGGAAGGCAAAAGAAAAGAATAAAGATGGTGGATACAATAAATGGAGTTTTTTATTTAATGCAATCATTGAACAATATAACCTTAGGAAATTGAATATGAGTGGGAGGTTCTTTACCTGGAGTAATAATCATGTTGATCCCACATTTGAAAAGCTAGATAGATTCCTGATGAATACTGATTGGGAGGCTTTATTTCCTCTTGCCAAAGTTTTGCCTCTAGAAAGAGTGTTATCTGACCATTCTCCCCTCTTTATTGATTTTGGAGAAGTAGTTGAAAAGTCTTCCTCTTTCAAATTTGAAAATAGCTGGTTTCTTAGATCTAATTTAAGAGGTGTAGTTACTGAGGTGTGGCAGTCTTCTGGCTGTGTTGGATCTTTTGTGGATATTTGGCAGAAAAAATGACTGCTCTGAGGAAAAACTTAAATGATGGAATATGAATTGGGAAGTCCTTTATAAAAGGTCTAAGATAGATATTTTGGTCAAAATAGATGATATTGATAGGAAAAGTGAATTACATGGTTTGTCTTGGTTTGAAAGAACAAAGAAGAAAGAACTTGAATTGCAATTAAAAGAGTTGATGAGGGAAGATCATGTTAAATGGGCTCAAAGAAGTAAAGATAAAGATATTTTAGAAGGTAGTGGTAATACCAAATACTTCCATGCTAAAGCTAATGGCAGGAAAAGGAAGAATGTGATCCCTTTTTTAAAAGACGGAAACAAAGTTATAATTGATCATAATGAGATGCTTTTGTCTTGTTACTGAATTTTATAAAAATTTGTTTGGTGATGAAGAGAGATCTTCAATTAAATTAATTAGTGGAGATTGGGTTCAACTTCAGGACCAGGATAGGATTGATCTGTTAAAACCATTCACTAAGAAAGAAGTTAAACAAGCTATTGCTGGTATGGATAATAATAAGTCTCCTGGTCTTGATGGATTTGGTATTGAGTTTTATAAAAAAATTGGGATATTATTAGACATGATTTTTTTGGGATTCTGTTAGACTTTCACTTGGGAAAAATGATATCAATAGACTCAATAGTGGTATTGTTACTCTGGTGCCCAAATGTCAAAATGCTGACCAAGTTAAAAATTTCAGACCTATATGCCTTCTTAATGTCAGCTTTAAAATTCTGACTAAAGTGTTGATGCATAGATTGGAAAGAGTTATTGCTGATCTAATTTCTAGGAATCAAACTGCGTTTATAAAAAATAGAAATATTTTGGATGGTGTTGTAGTTCTTCATGAAATTTTGGACACTTTACATGTTAAGAAACAACCTAGTGTATTATTCAAGGTGGACTTTGAAAAGGCATATGATAAAATTAAATGGTCTTTTGTGTATCAGATGCTTGAATTGAAAGGGTTTCCATGTAAATGGAATGATTGGATTATGAGAGTTGTGATGAGAGGTAAAGTTAGTATCAAAGTAAATGATTTGATTGGCCCCTATTTCAAGACTCATAGAGGCTTGAGGCAGGGGACCCTCTTTCCCCCTATTGTTTGATCTGGCAGCTGATGCCCTTTCTATCCTAGTTGAATCTGCTATATGCAATGATCTTATTTTGGGGTTAGGCAAATATTTTATTTCCAGTGGGGTCTCTATCTTGCAGTATGCTGATGATACCATCTTTTTGTTGCAAGATGACTTAAATAATGCTAAAAATTTGAAATTTGTCTTGTGTCTGTTTGAACAAATGTCAGACCTAAAAATAAATTTTTGATAAGAGCGAAGTGTTTTTTGTTGGTATGGATGAGAGAAGGAGAAAGGAATTTTGTCAAGTCCTTACATGTAAAATGGGTAATTTTCCCATGAAGTATTTGGGTCTACCAATTGACAAAAAAATAATCTTGAACAAGGATTGGCATGTTTGTGAAAATAAGCTGGAAAGTAAACTTAGCTGCTGGAAGGGTAAGCTGCTAGACATTGGGGGTAGGTTAACTCTACTTAACTCATGTTTAAGCAGTATCTCTTTGTACATGCTGTCCTTTTATATACTCCCTAAAACTGTGAGGAAGAAAATGGATTTCTTTAGGGCTAGATTGTTGTGGCAGGAAGATCTAGGAACAAAAAAATATCACTTGGTGAATTGGCAAGTGATTTGCTTGCTAAAAGAGTGTGGGGGTCTTGGGGTTTTGGATTTTCAATCGATGAATATGGCTTTAATTGGTAAATGGCTTTGGAAATTAGAGAATGAGGAAGGCATTTGGCAAAATCTGATTAGAAATAAGTATCTGAAGAAAAAACTTTGGCACAGTGGGATAAAAAGAGTGGGATCTCCCAGTTTTGGAACGCTTTGATTCAAATCAGACCTCTTTACATGAGATATTGTGTTAAAAAAATTGGTGATGATAAAGGTACTTTGTTTTGGGAAGAAAAATGGATGGGACTTAAGACTTTGGCTACTCAATTCCCTTCACTATATAATATTACTTTCTCCAAAAAAATCACGGTAGCAAAGGCTTTTGAGAATAAGTTCAACAATATTAAGTTCCGGAGGACCCTAATTGGATCTAAGCTTAAAGATTGGATTAAGCTTCAAGATCTTTGTCAGTCTGTGGTCTTGACTGCCCACAGAGATACTGTTGTCTGGACTCTTTCGAAGAAGGGCATTTTTAGTGTTAAATCTTTCTATCGGGCTCTGAAACTTAATGTTGGTTATGATTCTTTTGATGATATTTGGAAGTTGAAGGTCCCTCTAAAGGTTAAATTTTTTTCTCTGGTTAGCTTGGAAGGACAAAATTTTGACAAGATGCAATTTAGTAAAGAGAGGTTGGAAAAGGGGTACAGACAAATGCTTGTTCTGTAGCAAATATGAAACTGTGCATCACTTATTCTTTGATTGTGCGGTTGCAAAATTCATCTGGACTCTGATTAGATATGCTTTGGTATAGGTCCGTTTTTAGACATGAAACATTTGTGGGAGATATGGTCTAAAAAATTGAGATCGAATGATAAAAAATTAGCAGGTGTAGGAATTGCTGCTATTCTATGGAGCATTTGGAATTTGAGAAACAATGTGTGCTTCAGACAACATATGTTTTCTAATCCTATTGAATTGGTTAATCTGATTTGCTTCTGGATATCTTTTTGGTCTATACTCTAGAAATCGCTGGAAAAACAAAAAGAATTAGGACCTGGGAACACGATTGCTAGAACGAGTGGTAAGTGAAGTGTTTTCGGCAAGGCATGGCTGGGATTTTGCGAGGAGATTTCTAGACAATTGAAGATGGAGGGTGCTGTAAGGATTTTGGTGAAAAACTGACGTTCTAAACAGTGTGGATATGTTGGTGCGATTTTGGCTTGTTTGACGCTGACTGTACAAAGAATGTTTTGGTAGCTCTAGCTCTTGTAGGGCTCTACTCTGTATTAACTTCAATACGCTTGGGTGACTTGTTGTGTGGACGCGTTGTGGGTGCGGTGTGTGGTGTTTTTGTGTTGTTCTGAACTATTTTCGTTTCCCTAATGGAAATGGGAGAAGGGTGTACCCTTCTCTGTTTCAAAAAAAAGATGGCTGGGAACTAAGACACTTTGCACTCTCATACCTATAGACAATGTATAAAGTGGGACGAGAACACATGGGTTAAATGTATTTGACACATCTCCTCCATCTAACATCTCAGGCTGTATGTTTCGACGATGATTGAAGATGTCGTTTTTGATCCTCTCATGGTTGATTACTTACGATGGAAATGGAATGATGATGGTTCCTTCTCCATTAAGTCGGCTTATAGAATCTAGTTCGTGAGCATGTGCTCAATGAGCAGTTTTGGCAGGATGAGCTAAACCTAAATGCATTTTTTTTGCATGGACCATTCTTAGGTGAAAAATTCTTACAATCACAACATTATAAGGAGGTGGTTGTGTTACCCTTCACCTTTGCCTCTTTAATCTCGAAACACCTCAACACCTCGCCTACAACTGTCCTTTCATTCAGCAAGACATGGAACCTCCTTCTAAAATGGCCACAAGTTCAGGAGAAGCGGGTGCAAGGGTTCATCAGACGACCGGATTAACAATCGATTAATCTCAATCGATCGTTGGTCGACACTTCATTACATCCGTGTGCCGTAGTTCTGATGAACTGCTGCTAACATATCAGGTTCTGATGAAAGAATGAGACCAAATCTTGCACATTAACCAAGAGTAAGACAGGAGAACCCGATATTATTCAAACACTCTTGTAGTAACACAGAATTGCCTCACATTGATCGCAGCTTTTTTCTTGACTGCTCACAGGGGTTAAATGGGGTATTTGAAATGATGTTTACTCCAGTATGAATAACATTTAACTAATTTTGAATATCCTACTGCTTTATACAGGAGCTTGGCTCTGCTGGCGCCGAACGTCCATAACCAGTTACTGGCCCAGCAGCAATCCCTCTTTGATTCAGCAAACACCTGAAGCGTGCCAATCTTGCGCTGAGCGTTGCTATTTCCCACTCTTTTGCAAGCTTCTCAAAGGGAGTCCACAGCCGCTCTTCAAATCAACAAGTTAATTAGTGAGATGAAGAACCTGATATAAAGGTAGCTTTGCATTTCGTGTTATCTTTTACAATGCAAAGTAGCATGCCCAACAAATGGTTTTGGAGGTTATAAGATGATGATGTATTGCCATATTGGTTCTCTACTTCTGTTCCCGTGGATTCTTGTAAATTATATACGTCAGATAAATTTCTTATGCTATGAGCCTCGAACTCGAGACTAAACATGTTAATGCATCTACATATCGGTGTTCATGGACCTGCTGCATTGATTAGTCTTACATATTATGCAGTCATGATGCTCATTTAAAACATTATTGGTGGTGCCCAAGACTTAAAAAAGTATAAAAAAATATGTAGTTGAATATATACCTGCAGCTGCCGCAGCACGTGGCCAAATGGTTTGCTGAATGTCAGAGGCATCTATGTGTTCACCCCACATGCATACCTCACCACCAAGAACTAACTTCTGCTGTTCTGGTTTGTTGATATTTTTCAATGGTTCATTCATATAAAATCCCTCCCATGTAACTTCCAAGTGATCTAGGTACCACTTATCCTGGTTGCTCACAATGCATCTCAGACCAGCAGCAACAACTTTCTGTGCAACTCCACCTCCAAGCCTGTTAGTTTATGGTAAAGAAACAAGAGCTGTTAATTTCTTTTTTGTAACAAGGATGCTGACATTTTTTTAATAAATAGCAGCCAAGAGACAGTTAGGAAATACCAGTTATGCACCACAGTTTTGCGGTCCAGTTTGTCTCCGAAGTTGTTAAATGTTTCTTCCCTACAAGGACAACAAAGTGACTATTAATATTCAATGGAAATATGAAGGATTTAGATCCACAGAAAATATTCACATACCAATTGATAATGTCATAGCCATGTGATTTTGCTATCTTCTGGGCTTTCAATACAAAGTATCTGTAGGCATCAGATGCATTCATACCATGTTGAGTCAACCTGCACACGATGTAAAATACTTCAGACTGGATCAAATGGCTGATACATGTGGAACATTGTACTGATGATATGTATTATATAAACGAGCCTAGAGGTGGTTGTGGCAGCGGTAAGCCCTAAGCCTACAGGTTGTGGGGTCTTCTGTGATCAGATAAATAGATATTTGTGCATGTGTCCTTGTATTATTTGTGGATTTATGTTTGGTTGAAGATAATATATGTTTTCCCTGAGAGATAAATAATTTTCAAGTTTAGAACTTAAGATTAAAAAACTGCAAAGCAAATGTATTTGGATATAATAAACAGAATGGATTATCAAAAGCACATTACAAGTTATCAATATATTAAATAAGTACATACCATGCTTTAATGCGTGGCGTGGAAGTCCAGCAATCTGAAAATCATAGTAATTATTAGTAAGCACATACCAATGATATGTGGATCTTTTGCTCTGCGGATAAGATACTTTTGCAAACTTACTAGTATTGACCTCATCACCTCCCAAATGGACAAACTTGAACTTAAAAACCTTGCTAAAGTCTGAAAGAGCAGCAAAAGTTACAGTGAGTATTATATAAGTTCATTATTTTTTCTCACAATATCCTCATTGTTCACTCCATTAAAATTCCCTTTTTTCTCTTGTTGATATGTTTAATATAACCCCTATTTTTTCACTTTCAAAGTAATAATTGATCAGTCACGATATAACAGATTTTTGTTGTAAACAATGAATTACCGGAAAGAATTCCATTAATCAATTGGAATGTGAAGTCGCTGCTGACATCAAGCGGTTCTTTACAGGTAGCTGATGGCCATAATGACGGATAACCAACACCCCTGAAACAAAACAAATGCACCTTTTTTCATCTATTATATATGCTTACTGTCATATCTAGTTATAAATTCATCCGCAAGAAATTCTTTCTGGATTCAAAAGATATACTGTGAGTACACAGTACAGGAAAAAACAAAGGATTTGAGCTCATGGAGCATATTCTAGATAATAATGGTATCGAAATATTAAATATTTTACCATGAGAGAGCATGGCCAGGAACATCAATCTCAGCTAAGACATTCACACCTCGTTTTTCAGCATACCTGCAGATTATTGATAAGCCATATTGGGTAAATCCAACAGCATATCTAAGTTATCTCTAAAGTTAAGCACATCAGTGTCCACAGAGAGGAATGTGATTTAGAGCTGTTTCTTATTTTCTGCAAAGTTCTGTCTGCAATATTTATGTAAATTATTTTAAATGGTTTTGTTCACAACTTGATATGCTCTTAACTTTCGGTACTTCATAGTAGGTAACACTAGAGGCCAAACAATAACTGAATTGTGAAATTTGCAAAAGTCTGGCTTTGCCATGAAAAAAAGGGCAGCAAAACTCACTGAACAATGTCGATAGCATCATCCGTTGTATATCTCTCTGAGTAAGAGTATGCACCATTCCATAATTTTGGGTAAGAAGGTATTTCTATAGGAAATGACTGCTCATCCACAATATGCCAATGAAGAACATTCTGCAGGATGTAAGTAGGCAGATGATATGATGCAGCTAAAACTAATTTAAGGAGCATACATAAAAGGCCATTGCAACGAATGAAAGAATTATAAGACAAGTTTGAAGAACTTTATTTGCTTGTGAAAATGTCAAACCTACCAACTTGCTGTAAGTCATTGAATCAATTACACTTTTTATTATTGGGACAGGAAGATAATGCCTTGAAGTGTCTGCAGCATACAATGCATGAGTTAATATTATGTCTTCAAACTAAACAAGGGAAATTATGGGGCTATCAGTCAATCCACTAAAAGAGATATTTAAGAGGTGTCAAAATTCTTGATAGTTTTCAGGATTTTTCTAATGGAAAAGTAGGGGAAGGTCCCTACTGGAAGTTTTTATAAAAAAGAACTCTCATGAATCCATGCTAGCTTGGCATTCTAGTTTTCAGACTTATGATATGGTCAATAGATTATGTGTGTGTTACTTTTACTAATGGATGTGGAGCAGCATTAACCATCTGGAATTAGCTCTGATGTGTCCACTATAGAAGTTTTATTACCCTAGAGGCCTTAATGCAATTATTGTTGATAAAATGAAGACAATATCCAGACTATACTTACCGATAAGAAGTCCTCTGTAAGGAAATCTGGGCATGTCCGTGATGGTCCAAGGAGCAGAGTGAAGTTCAATTAGCCTTGAACTGAAATCAAAATTACACAGCTGGCTGAACGTCTGCAACGATACAAACATACTGTTAGATTGTCTGGAAGTAGCTATGTTGTCTTAATTTTGTCTATGATCATGCACATGCATTAAGTAGATATAGATCATGCAAAGTTACCTCCAAGGCATGAAGTGCTCCAAAAACTGTTTGGGCCTGCAAGAAAAACATAGTGAGGTGATAGCAATAAAATGTCAAAATTTGTACATTTGATAAGGATCCTGGTGTCCTGTGCCTGCGATAAGAATGGTTACTAACTATGATTGCTTCCTGGCTCTCCCCTTTTCACACATACAAAACAAAACAAAACATAAAATTGGGATTTTGTAATCCCAGTACATAACAATGTTCTATGGACATTAAACCTGTGTGGTTATTCTTCCTAAAAATTAACACCTGATCCATAATATTATGTATTCATTATCTGCCTGGCAGCATGTTAGCTAATAACAAGTTCTTTCCGTTTGGAGGGGACAATAACTAGCTGTCATGGGTTATGGGCCAGGGCTGCTAGGCCCAGGACCAGCCACACAAACAGTATCATGCATACTGTAGCATGCAGTAGATTAGAGATTGAGTCTAGGGCAGATTAGAGTCTAGTAGTTAATAAGAGTTCAGGTCTCTAATTGAGAGTCCTAGTAGATTAATGGATATAATCCTAGAGTCATAATGAATTCAGTTAATTATTCCTTTAAAATAACAAATTAAATTATAGTTAGTTAAAAATATAAGTCCTGTAACTCTATAAATAAGGGTGTATTTATCAAGGAATCAATGAAGAAAGAAGTTTAATCTCTCATCTCAATATTCTTCTTCCCAACCTAATTCTATCTCTCATACCTAGCAGTCAATGTCGCCCGACTGTCCTCTCGGCGGTATTTATCCTGTCATAATCCGAACCATGACACTAGCATTCAGGAAGGGGCAAGACTCAAGGTGTGTTGCTGGTGGTACAGCCTGTACAGGGCAAGATGCTAAAAACAGGAATTGCTGTAGTATAAAGCACATTAATTTTTTTTATACATCCGGTTATTTATTGAACAACATCGTGCATTTTCTTGAGTGGGTGAGGAGAAAAGGAAAGTGACCTTGGTAAGATCAACATAGCCTCATAACTTGCATATTTTTATGGCAAGTCATGTTTCATCAACTGAAAACAGGAACATAATATAGTCTAAATTAAATTACTGCTGAGGCATCTACATTTTGGTTGGTTAGTTCTCGTAGAACAGAACTTGATCTTTCTCATGCAATTCTTAAAGAAAGAATTATCTGCAATTAAGGTGTCAGCATCTGATGTCATATCCTGCCTTTTACTAACCTCAATTTGCGCATACAGCGGATTTCCAGTTGCAGGAACCGATAAATTGTATGATTCATCCACCCCAAAGTTGAGCTGCAGAGGAAAAATCAGCCAAATGCTGGTCAGAAGGTGTAGTAAAAACATCACAATTACTCCTCTAGAACATCAGCCATACCTCATCGACGGGCAAATGCACAATTACATTCACGCCGGCAAGCAGCGGTAAGCCCTGGTAGCTGCCATTGATCACATGATCCAGATCTATCATTGTCACCATCCTCTGAAATGCATCCTTGAGGATGGCCTTCCCGTCGGCGTACTTGCTCCCATCCGCCGTCATCTTGAGGTCCTTGCTGACATGCAGCGTCTGCTCCCCTTGGGTCACCGACTTCGGCATTGGCCACAGGTCGACTCTCCCGGCGTCATCGGCGGCGGTGCTGGACTGGACCACCATGAGCAACACTGCCACCACCACCAGCAAGCTCAGAGCCGCCGGCGGTGCCATCCCTGCAATCTTCACAACCCACCCGGTAATGGTGTCACCTTCTACCCACAATACTCACGCCTATATAGAAATATGCAAGAAACGCACACTTACTACTGGATGCAGAAACTGTCTCCTGAGAATCGGTAACGCCGGCGACGCCGGAGGAGCAAGAAACGCTTGTGCCTTTTTTGCGTTGTCGATCCGGGTGGGGGGAGGCGGAGAATCGGAGAGAGCTTAATAATGCGCTCCAGCGCCCAAGGCAACAAGGCGGTGGTAAGAAAAGGTTCCGGCTTTAGCGCCCTTTTGCTACTGCCTTCCCGCCTTTTGCAAGAAAAAACAACAAGAAGATGATACCTTCTGCTAAAACACCATCACATGCCTGTGACTGCATTTGCCTAAAGTAGAAACGGCTTGTGGGTGGCGATGCTGGCGTTTTAGCAGGACAGGATGAACCAAGAATCTTAGCTGAAACGAAAAGAAACGGAGAAAGGAAGGTACAAGGTCGAAGTGCTAGTTGAAGGTAGTTTAATGACAAAGTGAAATAAATGTCAGCATTTATGATTCATTTGCATTGGTCTCAACTCTCCACATAAAGGTATTTTAGGTATTTATTAGGCTAAGATATAACATAGTGTGACGACGAGAAAATTAAATAAACAAGAGAATAGAAAATAAAGAAAACATGTCTTAAATAAGACACATTTTTAAATAACATGCAAGGTGGAGGTGGAAATTGATCGGATGAGAGAGAAATAATAGGAAGATATAAAAAAATTATTGTGATCTCACGTTAAGAAATTAGCGTTGAAAGTATAGTTTATACAGATAGTATATTGCTGATATAGCAACATAAGACATCATCTAATAAATTATGTGTTGGGACTGCCCTAATAGAATAATCTTAATCTATACTACTTCTATTTCAGAATGTAAATCAATCTTATCTTTTGGAGATTCATCTATAGATAGTGTTTATGGGTGATATCTTACTCTTTCTTTTTTATCCATTTATGGACACCTCTTCAATAGATAGTTTTTCAAAAATAAATTGTATTTAATCACCTATTTTATCTCTCTTCACTCTCTCAATCCTCTTCTCTACTTTCTTAGATATTGTGTAGAGCTAGTTTCTTGCATGAGACACCCTTTCTTTATCCCACCTCAATAAATTATTGGTCATATTAAATTTTAGCTGACATGACAATGCAAAAAAATCTCAGTCAGCAGGGTTAGTACCACCCTAAGATAGACTCATCTCTATTTTATGGGATAGAGTAATTCCATCTCCTGTTTGATACTTGGGATGTGATGAATATTATTTTTATTTGGTTGGTGGGATATGATAAGTTATGTTCATGTAGTCATTTTGTTAGATATGTGGTGAGCATTTCGCCACTAGTTTCCCCTATTACCAACTCATCGTCGTTCTCCCTGCAATCAAATCACCCCCATCTCCCCATCACCGACTGTTGATAGAAAAAATGGCATTAATGGTCAAGATTGTCAAAATATCAATTTTTATAATTTGGGCCAAAAATACACAAATCCTGGATTAGACTGAAGCCTTACAGGGCCAAAGGCCCATCGGACATTGGGCTTCGAAAGCCTTTTAGCAGCCTGCTAGCTTCGGCCCGAAGGCCCTTTCGGAGGCTGTAGGACCGAAAGTAGCGACCAGAGGGGGGTGAATGGGCGCCTTAAAAATTCTTTCGAATATGTGACCTGTTCCCAACACCCAACGCACCTCAAAAAGACTACGCAGCAGAAAATGAACAGATAGCCTAAGTCTAAAGGTATCTAGCCTAGAATCAACTAATGTTAAACAGAGAGCTACCAAAGTAGTGCAACTAGGCAGATAAACAAAATATGGCAGGCCTAAACTTCTCAACGAAATGATCTAAGTATATGTCAAGTGAGATGAGAAGTTACTGTTCAGATTTGTCTCCTGTTCGAAGCTTGTCGAAGCCTGCTTCACTGGTCGAAGCCTGCTTCGGAGGTTGGTGACGAAGCCTGCTTCGGAGGTCAGTTACGAAGCTTGTCGAAGACTGTAGCAAAAATGCCGAAGGTGTTTTGGTCTAGCCTAGTTCGAAGTGACAGGAAGCGAAGTATGACAATGTCGGAGCCTGCTTCGAAGTATGTACTTCGAAGGCAAGGCTTCGGACACAGCTTCGAACCGAGTGCTTCGAACCTAGACCTTCGAATAGGAAACTTCGAATGCAACACACAGACGGACTACCTTCGAACAAAGAAGCGAAGCCTGTCACACGACAGAGGCACCAAATTCGAAGCCTACACTCTACCTTCGAAAAGAGCAAGCTTCGAAAAGAGAAGCGAAGACTGACACGCCACAAAGAACCAAAGCGAAGCCTAGCAGAACGACAAGCTTCGAAGCCAACTTCGAAACCTATCGAAGTGTGGACTTCGAACAGCTAGGGCCGGAGTACCTTCGCACTGTCGTTCGAAGTATGCGATGCTGTCCGTTAAAGAGGTACTTCGACGCTAGACACACAGAATACAAAATGCAGTTCGAAGTTCGAACGAAGCCTTTGAGTGTATCCGATCGAAGCCTGCCTCACGGAGCTGAGGGGCTTCGAACTGAGATGATGGCTTCGCCAGGAAACAGCCAGAAAAGTTTCTAGGGCCTGTCAACTTCGATCGAAAAGCTGCGCAGTAGAAAGTGAAAAGCTGTAACAAAGCACTGTAGCTACAGTAGCAGTACTACTTGCAACAGCAAGAACTAGTACTACTTCTCAAGATGAACACACGCAACAGAGAAGCTTCCGAAGCCTCACAAAACATGGAAAAACTCCCTGTGCGAATGAAATGAAGCCATTCAAACTTTGCAGATGCTGCACACAATTTGGAAATAGAACCTTCACTGCAACAATAAATGCAAGGCAACAAAAACAGGTGCAAAAACTCCCTGGCGGCGCAAGCAAGAACAGGAGAGGAGAGAGGCAAGACAAGAGACAAAAAGTGACCCAAAAGAGTGGAATTGATTTCAGCCAAAAAGGGTCATCCCAAACCCTAGGATTGGGGTCCTATTTATAGGCTCCCAACACTAGGAACATTCCACCTGCCCCTTAGGGTTTTTACAGACGCAAGAATAAAGGAAAAGACTCTACTGCCCTTAGGTATTTTTACAGACACGACTGACTGACTGTGGGCCTAGAGATACAGATGACTTATCCGGACTTTCGTAGCGACTACGGCTTCTCTTCTGGACAGTCCGATACAGAATCAACGGTTGTCAGTTTTGCGCCGAAACTGACAAAGCCTCCACCGACTTTGCACCAGGTACCTGGATTGGGCTGGCCCGACTCCGCAGCTCTCTCAGCCCGGCAATCGCTCACCGCCAGTGTACCTGAGTCAGTCCTGGTCAACAGCCTAGTGGGTCTTCTACTGCTTCTGGCCCATGTACCCGGATTGGGCCAGCCCGACTTCGCAGCCTCCTCTGCCCGACAGTCGCTCGCTGCCCGTGTACCTGAGTCACACACGGCCCATGAAACAGCAGATCTCTTCTTCTTTTGTCCTCTTTGACTATCGTTGACAATGACTCATCACTTCTGGAGCCATGAGGCCCACACTATTCAGCATGGCTCCTCAATCTCCCCCTTGATGAGTGCATTGTCAACACTCCACTTCTTCAGCTCTTCAGCACCTGCAAGCAAATGTGGAAACACAAAAAAACAAAAACACAAGAAAACAAAGAAGAAGAAAAATAAGGTAAAAAGTTTAACCCTAACGACCAAAAGCCGAACAAAAGCAAGAAGCGGTCATTATGGTTAACCAAAACGTAAAAGCTCAAAATGAGTGTGATTTCAGAACAACAAGGATATCAACAGAGTAAAAACTCCCCCTTAAATTCTGATCCCAAATTTCCTCCCCCTTGTTGACAAGTGAACTCATCAAGCACTCAATAGAGACACAGACTCCCCCTGAAATGCAACTCCCCCTCAAAATATGCAGTGATTTCAACTGGAGTGCATAAGGAGTGTAGAAAGCATGCTTCTCAGATATGATTGACTGCAATTACAACGTCTAACAGATACAGCAAAAGACATACTGTAACGATACATGGCATGATCAGTGCAACAGATGATATCTAAAGTAAGTCATTTGCACGCATTTTTTTTCAGTTTTGGCAAACAAAAGCATCACCACATGTCCCAATAAACAAGCAAGGTAAAGCATGAGATGCAAAAGCTAACTGATATCTACCAAGATAAGCATTGTCCAAAAACAAAATGCTTCAGCAAACTTGTTATCATTTCATTTTTCAAGCTTTTTCTTTTCCCTTTTTCATTTTTGCCAGGGGTTATTTGCATGTCAAACCTTATGCTGACCGACCAAGTCAAGCCTAGGCCAGAACTGGACCATCAGAAGCTTAAGACATTGGTCTTGGCATACACTACAGTGTCCTAGTTCATACCAAAGTGCTATGGTACGCAGTCCAGAACAATGTAATGCGACAAGACAAACCCACCTGGATCTTTTCAATTTTAAGCATAAAAAGGCATGGAATTTTCATTTTTCTGGTTTTTTATTATTTTATAGCACATTTCCATGATTAAAGCATACAGATGTCCAAGTTGCATATTTGCATCCAAGTCAGGAACTAGCTACGAGGCATGTAACAGATAGCAAGAGCACTTAGCCTACACATGCTAGTTACCAGAAGCAATGGTGATCATTTTCAAGTTTAAAGCGTAAAAGCCATGCTTATGACAAATATCAGACATATCAAGCGAACTGAAGCAAAGCATGATCATCAACAAGTAATCAAAATCATGTACTAGCTAGAATAAGTAAAGCAGTACAATCATATAACAGAAGCAGCTCTAAAGTGTGATATGTGAATATGCAGGATATGAGTACACACAAAAAGGACTCAAGAAAAGAGTAAAGAAGAAAGAAATGAACTGACTCAAAATATCCTAAACAGGATATACAACACCCAAATCCCCTCGTAAACGCTCAAAAGTAGACTGATCTAGGGGTTTGGTGAAAATGTCAGCCAATTGATGATGGGTATCAACATGAACAAGGTCAATGACACCTTTCTCATATTGATCCCGCAAGAAGTGAAAGCGCACATCAATGTGTTTGGTTTTTGAATGGAGACATGGGTTTTTCCCTACACTAATTGCACTGGTGCTGTCGCAAAACAAAGGAACTCTGGTAGGAAAGAACAACCCAAAATCTCGTAGAGTGGAAATCATCCAAACCAACTGTGAGCAGCAGCTAGCAGCAGCTACGTACTCAGCCTCTGTGGTCGAAAGAGCAACTCCAGATTGCTTTCGAGAAGACCAAGAGACAAGAGAAGAACCAAGAAACTGGCAAGTACCGGAAGTCGACTTGCGATCCAACCGGCACCCACCAAAGTCGGCATCCGAAAACCCAGATAGATCAAGAGATGATGATGCTGAATAGTAAAGACCGAGATCGGGCGCATAAGTGAGATACCTGAAGATGCGCTTGACAGCCTGCCGGTGAGACGCACGTGGTGAAGACTGAAAACGCGCGCAAAGTCCCACGGCGAACTGAATGTCCGGTCTTGTCGCCGTCAAGTACAGCAGTGAACTGATCATCCCTCGAAACTCCCTTTCATTGACCTTGATGCCGCTCTCGTCCTTGTCCAGACCCCAGATGTACCCATCGGGGTCATCTGCGGCTTCAATTCACCACCAAAGTCAAATTTCTTAAGCATGTCGCGAGTGTACTTACCTTGGTGGATGAAGGTGCCGTCCTTGGTCTGCTTGATCTGGAGCCCTAAGAAGTACTTGAGCTCACCCATGAGGCTCATCTCAAACTCACTGTGCATTTGCTCATAGAACTTGGACACAAGAGAATCGGTAGTACCGCCAAAAATAATATCGTCCACGTAAATCTGAGCAACTAAGAAGTCTGAAGCAACTCTGAGCAAAAAGAGAGTTTGTCCACAAAACCCATCACAAAGCCCTTCCCCAACAAAAACTGCTTCAACCGGTCATACCAAGCCCTGGGGGCTTGCTTTAACCCGTATAAAGCTTTTTGCAATTTAAAAACATGTCGAGGAAACTTAGGGTTCTCAAAACCGGGGGGTTGCCTAACATAAACCTCCTCTTCTATGTACCCGTTCAGAAAAGCACTCTTAACATCCAAAAAGCTTAAAACCCTTCGAAACGGCAAAAGCTAGAAGAATACGAAGGGACTCAAGACGGGCAACATGAGCGAAGGTTTCTTCAAAGTCAATACCTTCCTTCTGGCAATAACCCTGGGCAACTAGTCGAGCCTTGTTGCGCACCACAACCCCATCTTCACCTTGTTTGTTCTTGAATACCCACTTGGTGCCTATGGGGTTGCATCCTGGTGGCGGCTCAACTAATGTCCAAACCCGATTGCGGACAAAATTCTCAAGCTCTTCTTGCATAGCATTAATCCAATTAGAATCAGAAAGAGCATGAGAAACATCTCTGGGCTCAAAAGATGCAACAAACGCAGATTCAGCAAACACAGCAAGAGAGGCAGAAGAACGCAAAGTTCTCTCAGTCAAATCACCTATGATGAGCTCTGAGGGATGGTCACGCTGAACTGCTCGGGTTCCCTGGTGATCTGAAGTCACCTCACCAGAGTCAGCAGCTGGCACCTCTGGACTCGACTGAGGGGGCTCGATCGTAGTGGAAGAAGTGATCAGAGGTCCACCCTCATCCTCAGTCGAAGTCTCAGAAGGTGTGGGCTCTGCGGGGGATGCAGAAGGCCCACCCTCATCAGCAGCTGGAGTATCCTCATCTTCCTCGAAGATGGACTCTCCGAGCTCATCATCACCAGAATGCTCAAAAGAAGGAGTCAAAGAAGACAAGGACTCATCAAATGAAACCTCACAAGTCTCGACAAGCAACTGGGATTCAAGGTTCCAAACACGAAAACCTCGTGAATGCAAAGCATAACCAAGAAAACACCATCCCAGCAATGAGACTCAAACTTGTCCAAATGCCCTCCCTTCTTGAGCACAAAGCACTTGCAGCCAAACGCTCGCAAGTGGCTCACCTTGGGCTGTCTGCCAAACCGCAGTTCATATGATGTCTTACCAAGGTAAGCTCTAAGAAAGATGCGGTTGGCCAGATAGCAAGCCGTGTTCATGGCTTCAGCCCAAAAACGCCTAGGAGTCCTGTGCTCATCGAGCATCGTCCTGGCCATCTCGACTAGAGTGCGGTTCTTTCGTTCCACAACGCCGTTCTGTGGGGTAGTGTAAGGAGAAGAAAACTGATGATCCAGACCCTGATCACTACAAAAACTGACGAACTGAGAGTTTTTGAACTCAAAGCCGTTATCGGAGCGAATTGCTCGCATTCGACCATTGTTCTCATTCTTCAGCTTCAAAATCAGGTCATGAACAAAATGAAAAGTCTCATCCTTAGACTCCAAAAAGAAAACCCACGAGAATCGAGAAAAGTCGTCAACAATGACAAGTGCATACCACTTCCCACCGACTGAGGGTACCCGAGCTGGACCTACAGTGTCCAAATGTAAAAGCTCGCCCGGATACGAAGTCATCACCTGAGTCACTGGTGAGTGAGAAGCGGCAACCATTTTCCCATGACGACAGGGATGACAAACTAGATCCTTCTCCATCTTAAGCTTGGGCAATCCTCGGATGAGGTCCATAGAGCTTAACCTGACTAGCAGACCAAAACTCAAGTGACCTAACCTCCTATGCCACTTCCAGAGCTCAGAGGAGGATCCAGCAATCAAACAGCGAGAAGGGCCAAAAGAACTTGAGAAGTCAATTCGAAAAACTTTACCGAATGGTAAGATCTGGCAAATCAAAGACCCTCTAGAATCAACCACAGAAGAATTGCCCTTCTTAAAACGCACTTCCAAACCATCCTCAAGAAGTTGCGAAACAGAAATCAAATTGAAGCTCAAATTTTTAACTAAAGCAACATTCTTCAAAGAGAAATGATCTGAAATGCGAATTGAGCCTATGCCACTTACTTTCCCTTGACCGCTGTTCCCGAACGTGATGTATTCTTTGGAGCTCGAGGAAGTGAGACTGGAGAACCATCTGCGATGTCCCGTCATGTGGCGAGAGCATCCCGAGTCCATGATCCAAACATCCTCCAGTCCCCGGTCCTGCACAATCAGTGGCTGTAAGTGGGAGCAAATGGTCCGGCACCAGGTTTAGCAAAAGAGCTAAACCAGTGTCGAGCCATCTGCTCAAAAGATGGAAAGCGAAAACCATCAAAGGAGTTTGGACCAAAACGCGACTCAAAGCACGGTCCTCGGTTCTGCCTAACCCTGCGGCCATGAGGTCCAGGACCGTAGCCAACACGGCCTGGAACTCTGCCGGAACGAACACCACCAGTTGGAGCACGGGCAAGAAAGTCGTCTCCTCTACCGCCACCTACACGACGCGGCCTGGCCTCCAGCCTCTCCCCGCGTCGAGGAACACGCAGTCTACCACCCTGCTGGTAGAACTGCTCCTGACCACCACGAGCTTTCTCTGCTCTCTCAACCCGCTTCCCCCTAAAGCAAAACTCCGCAAGATGCCCGTCTCTCTGACAATACTCACAATGATAGGTGGGCTTCTTGGGATGTGGTTGAGGTTTAGGATTCTTAGGCTTGGTAGTGTTTGGTGTGGTCTTCTTGGGCTGAGAGGGTCCAGGAAGAGAGTCAAGAAAAGTGTGGAGGTGTTTGGGCTTTGGAACCCAGATAGGTTTCTTGGGTGGAGCTTTAGGTGGTTCATGGATCACTCCATCCTTGGGCTGACAAGCCTGGGAAGACTCAGTGGAGTGAGTCTTGGGATACCTCTGCTCTGGAGTCATTTTACTCCACTCCACTGCCCGGCTGATGGCACTCTCAAAGTCAGCCTTGGTGTAGGTGGAACCTACTCCAAACCCATCCTGCCTTTTGAACTGCTGGATCATCATGCCGAGCTGTGGCTCTCTGGCACTGATCCAACTCAGGATAGAACGGAGGTAAAAGTTCTCATTCTAAGAATCTGCTAGCTCCTCTCTCAAGGAAGCTAGAACCTACACCTGAGACAAGCAGGTCTCACACTCACTCTCTACTTGAACAGACTTCTCGGCTTTCAGCTTAATCAATTCCATTCTAAGAGACAGGCAGTTCTCACAGACAGTGGGTGGAACTGACAATGTCTCAAGCTCTAGCCTAGTCTGCACAAGCTCAGCTCTCAACCTCTCCAAATCACCCAATTGTTCATCGCCCTTGGATTTCAGCTTAGCTAAGACAGATAGATGAGATGGACAATCAACACAGGGTGCGACAACAGTGGCTTGAGCATCTTTCAGCTCCAGCTGAGCACTTTCGAGCTCAGTGGCCAAAGCGTCCCTCTCATCAACCCTTTCTGTGTACCTGGACTTCAGAGTCGATAGGTCACACAGAAGCACCTCACACTTCGGGCACTCACTGCTATCACCCAAGCAAGGGGAAGAAGATAGACTCTCAATTCTGCCGTTGGCTACGGCAAGCTCACTCTCTAACTCATCTATCCTCTTCTTAGCTCCCCTAAGCAGTTTTTCCCGATATTTCAACTCCTGATGATTGCTCTCAAGTAAATCAACGATTTCGCGCTCGTAGGATGATACCTTGTTGTCGTCGTCGTCGGAATCGTTGGAGGAGCTCTTTTCTTCCTTATCCCCAAGAGTCATTGAACAGAAGCTCTTGCGGGATCTTCGACGCTGGTGTGAGCGGCTCTTCGGCTTGTCTCCGAAGGCCATGAAGCAGAGGCCCGCCGGATCGTCTTTGTCCTTCCCCTTTCTGATGGCGATCTCCTCATCGCTTGAGCTCGATGAAGAGGAAGAAGACGTGGACCGCTTGGAGTAGCTCTTCTCCATCTCGGCGAAGAAGGCCTTGTCGCGCTTCTTGTTCTCTCGCCGGTAGTCCTTCAGGGCCTTCTTGAAGAATCGGGTCTTCGGCTTGCCCTTGTTGAAGGATGAGCTCTCATGCTTGCCGGAGTCTTGGAAGCTGCCACCGGTGCCCTTCTTGTGTCCATTTCGCTTGGGGCAGTCGGCGATGAAGTGTCCTGGATCACCACACTCAAAGCATCCGGATTTTGTGCCGTGTCTTTTGAACATTCTCTTGTCATAGACACGATGCACCCGGTTGTTAAAGAGACACAAATCATCATCTCCCAAAGACTCAAGCTGGTTAATGATCGATTGAAAGCGACCAAACAAAGCTTCAACAGATTCACCCGGCTTTTGTGTGAAGTTCTCGTACTCACGCCGGTAGGTCTGATAGAGCCGAGCCTTGACCTGAGCTGTTCCCTCATGGTGTGCCTTGAGGGTAGCCCAGATCTCTCTCGCAGTGGAGAGATGGCTCACACGCTCAAACTCAGTGGGACCTAAACCAGAGAAAAGAATGTTCACAGCCTTACTGTTGCTCAGATGCTGAGCAATGATACCAGCAGTACCATGCTCAGCGACTGGCAATATGACAAACGTGGTGTGAACGCAAATGTCCCAAATGTCCGAACCCTGGCTCATGAGAAAAGCTCGCATGCGAGTCTTCCAATAATTATAGCCATAGGCTTCCAAGGACGGGACCTTGCCAGGAGACGTCATGGTCACAATGCCGGAGCCTGCTTCGAAGTATGTACTTCGAAGGCAAGGCTTCGGACACAGCTTCGAACCGAGTGCTTCGAACCTAGACCTTCGAACAGGAAACTTCGAATGCAAACACACAGACGGACTACCTTCGAACAAAGAAGCGAAGCCTGTCACACGACAGAGGCACCAAATTCGAAGCCTACACTCTACCTTCGAAAAGAGCAAGCTTCGAAAAGAGAAGCGAAGACTGACACGCCACAAAGAAACCAAAGCGAAGCCTAGCAGAACGACAAGCTTCGAAGCCAACTTCGAAACCTATCGAAGTATGGACTTCGAACAGCTAGGGCCGGAGTACCTTCGCACTGTCGTTCGAAGTATGCGATGCTGTCCGTTAAAGAGGTACTTCGACGCTAGACACACAGAATACAAAATGCAGTTCGAAGTTCGAACGAAGCCTTTGAGTGTATCTGATCGAAGCCTGCCTCACGGAGCTGAGGGGCTTCGAACTGAGATGATGGCTTCGCCAGGAAACAGCCAGAAAAGTTTCTAGGGCCTGTCAACTTCGATCGAAAAGCTACGCAGTAGAAAGTGAAAAGCTGTTACAAAGCACTGTAGCTACAGTAGCAGTACTACTTGCAACAGCAAGAACTAGTACTACTTCTCAAGATGAACACACGCAACAGAGAAGCTTCCGAAGCCTCACAAAACATGGAAAAACTCCCTGTGCGAATGAAATGAAGCCATTCAAACTTTGCAGATGCTGCACACAATTTGGAAATAGAACCTTCACTGCAACATAAATGCAAGGCAACAAAAACAGAGGCAAAAACTCCCTGGCGGCGCAAGCAAGAACAGGAGAGGAGAGAGGCAAGACAAGAGACAAAAAGTGACCCAAAAGAGTGGAATTGATTTCAGCCAAAAAGGGTCATCCCAAACCCTAGAGATTGGGGTCCTATTTATAGGCTCCCAACACTAGGAACATTCCACCTGCCCCTTAGGGTTTTTACAGACACAAGAATAAAGGAAAAGACTCTACTACCCTTAGGTATTTTTACAGAAACGACTGACTGACTGTGGGCCTAGAGATACAGATGACTTATCCGGAAGCTAAACTTTCGTAGCGACTACGGCTTCTCTTTTGGACAGTCCGATACAGAATCAACGGTTGTCAGTTTTGCGCCGAAACTGACAAAGCCTCCACCGACTTTGCACCAGGTACCCGGATTGGGCCGGCCCGACTCCGCAGCTCTCTCAGCCCGGCAATCGCTCACCCCCAGTGTACCTGAGTCAGTCCTGGTCAACAGCCCAGTGGGTCTTCTACTGCTTCTGGCCCATGTACCCGAATTGGGCCAGCCCGACTTTGTAGCCTCCTCTGCCCGACAGTCGCTCGCTGCCCGTGTACCTGAGTCACACACGGCCCATGAAACAGCAGATCTCTTCTTCTTTTGTCCTCTTTGACTATCGTTGACAATGACTCATCACTTCTAGAGCCATGAGGCCCACACTATTCAGCATGGCTCCTCAGAGGCCTACCTCGCCGAAGCTTCAGCCCAGGAGCAGGCTTCGGCAGGCCTGCCGAAGGCCCACTTCGGGTCAGCTTCGGAGATAAAGTATGATACTGATTCTGGTTGTTTTTATCCCTAAACTTGATTAGGTTGAATCCTACCAGATTAACTTTAGAGATAAGAAGACTAGCCTCTATAAATATAGGGGTGAGGCCAGTTCATTAACCCCTAACACAAATCAACTTCAAACCCTAGTTTGAACCGTACCTTTTATTTTCCCTTTACTTTCTATACAACCTTCGTGGGTTTTCCTGGAAGCCCTCCGCCGCCCACTTCGAAACTGTGGTAATCCTTGTTACTTCGCTCGTGAAGTACCCATTAATCTACGTAATAGATTGTTATCGCTTGTTACTTCACCTGTGAAGTATCCGTTAATCTATGTAACAGATTGCTACCTATGTTTCCCTACTGCAACACTTAGCAAATTCGATCCCCAAGCCGAATTGGCACTTGATCTCTGTTCTGTTGCAGGTTTTCACGCTAGGAGCCCCTTCGCCGAGGTTGTCCGGAGCCAGGAAGCTAGTTTTGGAGGCTACCAGAACTCCCTTCGACGGGAACCCTGCTTCGACTGCTCATGTCGGATCCGTCATGTTGTTGTCGGTCTGGTCAGGTCTATACACCAGAGAGCTCCACAGTAGGCTTCGTCACACCAAGCTTCATCACGCCTACACTTCGTGTCGGACGAAGTCACGCCAGCGCGTTGCGTTGGAGTATTTTTATCGTGTTAGTGACTTCGCACCGAACCCTGCTGTTCGGAGGTGATTTCGCGTCGAGATCTGTTCGGCCAGATCGATCCGAACGCCGAAGGCTATCTTTGGCGAAACCCTGCGCACCAGACGCCGAAGGCCTCCCTTCGGTGAACCCTTCACACGATATGCTTCGAATCATTTAGGCTATGTTCAGCTGGCTGGTTTATTTTATTTATATATTTCTTTTCAGCTAATTGGATTATTTACTTGTGATCTAATTATCTGGCGACTCCACCCCTTTGCCACTGTTAAGGGTAGTCGTAACGCGACGTCGGTGTTGTGTTACGCTTAGCCTTGTTCCTAAGTATCCGCACACTTTTGAATCGTCGAATTGACCCAAGTACGGGGGCACATTTTCGTGTCAACACCGACTCACCGTTAGTCTTCTCACCACTTGAGCTCACCCATCACATGACATCTCATCATCAGACTAATCGCTACTCACATACCATCGTACGGTATCCTTGTCTCCCCTTCACTCGCTCTCCCCATTGTGAGATCGACCCTCACTCGCTCTCCTTGCCACGAGCTCGCCCTACTGTCACACGGTCACCCTACGGCCACACCGTTTTGCCTCGTAACTGCCTCACCTTGTAGCTAGCCACGAGCTTGCCCCACTACTGTGTGGTCGCCTTGTCGCTACGAGCTCACACCATCATTGCATGTGTGCTCTATCGCTCGTGTGTGAGATGAGCTTGTCTGTAAGCTGTGAAAAGCTGTTGTGAGCTATCTGCTGTGAAAAACATGCTATGAGTTATCTATTGTGGAAAGCTGAAAGTCGTTTGGTTGAAGCTACCATGAAAAATCTACTGTGAGCTGACTATAATGATGTTAGATCAATCAAGACACCTTGAATTCATGCTATCCAATTTATACTAAAAACAGAAAAGGAGGGTCTAAGGTGCTTCCAAATTTGTACTAGAAAAAGCTACTTTTCGTGGGAAAAGAAGATTTGGTAAACCTGTTTGGTCCAGCTTATGCTTTTAAGCAGATTTCAAAAGCAGAACCAAACACACCCTTAATGTGAAAGCGACATTTTCTAAAGCTAGTCCCTGGAAAGATAACGAAAGATTAGTATGACTCATCATCGACCGGACCATGTCTAACAAAGTACGGTTTCTCCTCTTGGACACCCCATTCCACTGAGGCTTGCTAGGTAGAGTTTACTGTGGAACAATTCCACGCTGTTTTAGATGGTCATTAAACTCATGGCTCAAATATTGACCTCCACGATCAAATCGTAGAAATTTGATTGTATTGCCTGTATGATTTTGTACCTTATTTTGGAACTCCTTGAACTTTTCAAATGATTCCTACTTATGTCTCATTAAGTAGACATAACTGAGAAACCAAGGGTTGGTTTCGGTGTTTTGTGATGAGTGATTGACAGGATTTTACCCTCTGTTCGAAGGGTACCTCCGAAGGGTGTTCGGTGTTGCTTGCTGCAGCTGTGCAGCGGAGTGTGCTCGTCGGAGGGGTCCGACAGTACGCGATGACTGGGTTCGTACCGAAGGCTTCGGTACTTTGGGCGGTACACCGGAGTGTGTGCCGGAGGTTGATAACCCGGAGAGGTCTCCGGAGTACTGGAAAACACTTGTTTGCTTGTCTGTGGTGCGCAGGGACTTCGGAGGCGACGGACAAGGTTCGAGCCGGGTGAACCTGGGTCAAGCGGGAGGCTTGATGCCAGGGGAGTGGGGAGCTCCGTCACGGTGGCTGCGAAGGTGGTCCGGGTCGGTCCTCGGGTCGAGGCGTGCCAGGTGAAGGCAGAGAGTGCGGAGCGTGGCTCCGGCTGAAGGTACTCCGAGACAAAGTCCTCGGAGGTGAGGCACTTCGAAGGTACTCCGAATGGAGTGACTTCGGAGTTGGTGGATCAAGTCCTCTGCGGAGGCAAGGTGTTCGAAGTGTGCTCCGGAGGGAGACACTCGAAGGTGGCCCGACGAAGGTCTCAGAAGTCGAGGCGCATCGAAGGCATGGTCCAGGTGAGGCTCGTCGAGGAGTGTGCTCGGGAAGAGGCACTGCGACGGAGTGCTCATGGAATGCTTCATGCGGAGGCCTTGGACGAAGGAGGGACTTCGAAGGGTGGTACTCCGAAGGTGGGGCTTCGGAGTGAGGTTGACTTGAGGTGCTTCGGCCATGCATGGCTTCGGTACACGGACGGACGGTGGTTGAGCTCGGAGTAGCTGCGAAGCCGTGGAGGTCCACTCCGAAGGTGGTGGTGCGAAGGCCCAAGGGCTTTGACGGCTTCGGCTTAAAACCGTCACTGTATCGAAGGACTTCTTCGGCGGAGCGAAGGCCAACAGGCTGCAGGCTTCTCGCCGAAGCTACCGCACCCTCCGGTGCGAAGGGAGGTTCCAGAAGTCAACACTGTAAAGGCTGACACTGTCTGTTCTGAAAAAGGCTGACACTGTCCCCTCTGCAGCTGACAGAGAAGCCTCCAGAATAAAGGTGGACTACCTTTTGTACCCCTTAGTTCTGTAGAGACAAAATGAATGTAAACCCTAGGGGTAAAGTAGTCACTTCCTTAGGATGAAGCCGTGGGCTATAAATATGGGGGCTCGGTAGGTAACATTTAACACTTTGAGCATTTACTGTTGAGCTCCTGTACACACAGACCTCGCTGGTTTTCATCCAGAGTTCAATATATTTTGTGTTCCTTGTTCAAGCGGCGAAGCCCTGCTTCTTGGTGCTTTTGCTTGAGCTCGCTTTACATACCTCGCTAGTCTTAGTGCACCGAAGCTTGTTTTGGCGAAGGGTGTTTTTCTCGCGAAGTGTGTTTTACAGTGTGCTGTCGCTCTGTGTAACACGAGGCAAGACCTCGCTGCTTACTAGCGAAGCCCTGATCTTTTCCCGTAGTGCTTCTTGTGTCGAAGCCCTTAGCGTGGTCCGTTTTGTGTGCGTGTAGACCTTCGCGTACGAAGCCCAGCACCAGTTGCTGTCGCCAAGTACTTGGTCGAAGTCCTCAGAGGGTTGTCCACTCTTGCGAAGGGTGAAGTGCGAAGCCTGCTCGAAGCACCTCGTGTGCGGAGCCTGCACTGACTTAGCAGAGTAGATTTTCGAGGGTTGTTCGTGGAGCGAAGTCTTCTTGGCTTCGAACTTTTGCTCCTGCGAAGCCTGTGTTCGGAGCTGTCGAAGTACCTCCGAACCAGACCTTCGAAGGTAGTGTTCGAAGCCTGTTCCGCAGAAGACAGAACAGAACCGAAGGCTAAGTTTTTAGCCCGAAATTTTAAAAGCTCCCATTCACCCCCCCTCTGGTCGCCGTTTCCGGTCCAACAATTGGTATCAGAGCAGGTTAAGATCACCAGTTGACCTTAACCGGTTTTGTGATCTTTTGGCGACATGGATAGAGGCAGTAAAATTCCTCTGTTCGATGGGACAGACTTCGCATACTGGAAGGTGCGCATGGAGGCTTACTTGTTAAGCCAAGGAAATGCAATTTGGGAGATTGTGGAATCACAATACTCCATCCCTGAGACTCGCACCTCTCAAACAGAGAAGGATCAGTATAATGCCAATTCCAAGGCAAGAAATATACTGTTCATCGGTTTGAGCCGGAGTGAGTTCGATAGGGTGCAGCACCTTAGGACTGCTAGGGAAATTTGGACAACGCTCACTATTTTTCATGAGGGCTCTACTCAGATTAAGGCCAGGCGCCAAAGCACCTACAACCAACAGTATCAGCTGTTTGTGCAGGCACCTGGTGAATCTATAGATGCCATGTTTTCGCGCTTTGATGCTATAGTGAGTAACTTGCGATCCAACGGGACGCTTGCTTACAGTGATCATGATAGGGCTATCAAGCTTCTCTATGCACTTGACCGTAGCATATGGGAGGTGAAGATATCCAGCATTGAGGAGTCCACAGGCTATGACACATTGACCTGTGACGAACTCTTTAGCAAGCTGAAGTCCACAGAGATTGCCAAGGCGTCTCTTGCTGTGCACAGAAGCTCTTTGCCACAGCCATTGGCATTGGTTTCTAGCACTAGCCGTGGCACCACTGCAGAACCAAGCACATCAGGCACTTGTGTTCTTGCAGATGGTTTTGCTTTGTCCTCCCTGGTCTCCGTCACAAAGGAGCAGGTGGATACTCTAGCTGATGATGAGCTTGCTCTCATTGCCCGGAGGTTCACCCGCTTTCATCATGAGAGACGGGATCAGAGGAGAAGTGGTTTTAGTGGTTGCTATGAATGTGGCGACACCTCTCATATTAAGGCCAATTGCCCCAAAATCAAGAAGAGAGATGAGAGTGACCGCCCCAAATACCACAAAAAGGAGAGGAAGCCCTTTGTGAAGGGCAAGCGCGGCAAGATGGCTAAGAAAGTAGCCAAGGCCGCTTCCAGAGCTTTTGTTGCTGCTCTCAGCGACATCGACACTTCCTCAACTGAGGAGTCGAGCTCTGAGGAGGAGGAGTCCCCAAGGAAGGAGGACAAGAAGGACAAGAAGGGACGTGACTTCACCGGCCTTTGCTTCATGGCCGACAGCGATCACAGCGGCGATGAGCTTGACTCATCTGAGGTAAACCTATCATCTGACCAGCTACTAATTAAATTAGATGAGCTGAATGAAGTAGTGCTTGGTCAGGATAGATTACTTGTGCAAGCCGCTAGAGAAAGAAAAGACCTTAGACTTAGGCTAGAAAATATTTCTACTGAGTATGCCATGCTTAAGTCTAAATTTGATGATGCTGAATGTGAATCATGTTCTGTTGTCATGAGTGAGCTTGCTCAATTGCGCTCTGTTCATGCTCAAACTCTCTCTGAGCTTGAGACTGCACAGAAGCAGCTTTTGGAGGTGGATTCTAGACCTCATGATGTTATTGATTGCATGAACTGCTCTTTATTGCGCGATAGCATTAATTTACGTGATAAGCATGTTCATGATTTGGAGGCTAGATTGGAGAGGGCCGGTGGTTCTAAGGATGTGCAGCCTGTGTGTGACACATGCATTACCCTTAAGGACCAGCTAGGCACTGTTAGAGAGCGAGCTGAAAACCTCATGTCTGAAAATGAATACCTTCTTTCCGTGGTAAACAAATGCACTGAGGGAAAGGGTAGGATGGATTTGCTCTTGGCCAAGACCAAGTTGTGTGCTGACAGAGCAGGGGTAGCTCTAGGTTTGGGTTTTGAGAGGATACCTTCAGACAGTAAGACCAAACTGTTTTTACCTCTCCCACCACCCTAGAGAAAGAGAGAACTCTGTTGGACACCCCTCCAGCCAAAAAGCCTATCCATCCACCAAAGAAAACCACTCCTCCTACCAAGAAAAATCCTCCCAAGAAAACCACTCAAAAGAAACCCAAGGAGCCTGTGAGAGTTGCTCCTGTGACCCATGAGAGTGCCCCCAGGAGAGTGTTTCATTGTTCTTACTGTCAGCGGGCGGGTCATTTGATTGGTTTCTGTTTCCGTCGCATCAAGGATGAGCGACGTGCACAGGCGATGAGCTACCAGGACATGCATTACCCATCTTTAGGTATGCATGAGTCTGAGATGTACTATCGTCCTGCTTTTGAGGCTCCTCGTGCTTCTCGGAGAGGTTTTGCTCCTCGAGGTCTTCACCATGTTCCATATGATGGTAGACCTCGGGCTGGCAGATTTGTACCTCGTCAGAGTAGGAGACCTCGACATGCTTTGCGTTCCTTGCATGTAGGTAGACCTCGCACTTTGCATCATTCTGATTATTATGTGCGTAGACCGTCTGCTTTTACTGTGCCTACTACTCGTGTCACTCAGTGCTGGATGCCTCGTCATTATTTTACTCACCCCAGCACTGAGCGATCGAGACGTTCTTATCATGTGTAGGCGACAGATCGAGGCTTGGAGGGCACGTGGATCATGGACTCCGGTTGTTCGCGCCACATGACCGGAGATGCAGCTTGGTTCTCCAGCCTCACCACAACCAAGCAAAGGGAACATATCACCTTCGGAAACAATCGAAGGAGTAGAGTGAAAGGTAAAGGTGTGGTAAGAATTAATTCGAACTTCACTCTCAAAGATGTTGCTTTGGTTGAAAACCTGGGATACAATTTGCTGTCTGTATCTCAGTTGCTTGATGAGGGCTTCGAAGTGCGATTTCATCGCGATACTTCGCAAGTGCTCAATTCTGATGGCGTTGTGGTGTGTAAGATCTTTAGGGTTGGGAGAGTTTTTGGAGCTTATTTTTCAGAGTCGTCTGGTTCTTCTCATTGTCTTGTTGCACATTCGACTTCTGAGCTTTGGAAGTGGCATAGGAGACTAGGGCATATGAGCTTTGAATTGCTCGCTCGTCTGAGCGCCCTAGGCCTGATCCGAGGATTGCCCAAGCTCAAGTTTGAGAAGAATTTAGTTTGTGCTCCTTGTCGACATGGTAAATGATTGCCGCTTCGCATTCGCCAGTCACCACAGTGATGACTGAACAGCCCGGAGAACTTCTCCATATGGACACTGTAGGTCCTTCTCGGGTTAGTTCTTTAGGCGGGAAGTGGTATGTTCTAGTAATTGTCGACGATTTCTCTCGCTACTCTTGGGTCTTCTTTCTTGCCAGCAAGGATGAAGTGTTTTCACACTTTCGGAGCTTGGCTTTGAGACTTTTTACTGAACTCCCTGGTGCATTAAAATTCATTCGAAGCGATAATGGCACCGAGTTCAAAAATAGTCTCTTTGTTGACTTTTGCATGGAGCATGGCATAGAACATCAATTCTCTGCTCCGCGGGTTCCTCAACAGAATGGTGTTGTTGAGAGGAAAAACCGCACTTTGGTTGAGATGGCCAGGACGATGCTCGATGAGCATAGGACTCCTAGAAAATTCTGGGCTGAGGCCATGAACACTGCTTGCTACATCTCAAACCGAATTTTCTTGCGCTCAATTTTAAACTTGACATCTTATGAGCTGCGTTTTGGGAGACAGCCCAAGGTTACTCATCTTCGAGTTTTTGGCTGTCGCTGCTTTATCCTAAAACGTGGTAACTTGGATAAATTTGAGTCGCGATCTTCTGACGGGATCTTTTTGGGTTATACAACTCATGGTCATTCTTATCGTGTTTATAACTTGGAAACTAACATTGTCATCGAGTCATGTGATGTGACTTTTGATGAATCAACCCCCTCTGTTAGTTCTGCTTTTGAACAGGCAAATGAACACGACATGGAATAGACCTTGTTCGAAGACGAAGATCCCGGAGAATTCGAGGATGATCCCCTATTACCCTCGACGTCAACCCCCGAAGCTGACCCCGCTTCTACTACTTCGGCACGAGGTCCCGAAGCGACTACCTCAACATCGGTCATCTTGGACCACTCCAACGCACAAGTTGAGGGGGAGACTGCATCCCGCCGAGAGGCTCCACATCATGTTCAAAGGATGCACCCTCCCGAGCAGATCATTGGTGAGCTTGATCAAAGGGTAACTCGTTCTCATGCCCATTTCACTAATGCTGCTTTTGTTGCTTCTTTCGAGCCTTTAGATGTTAGTCATGCACTTTCTGATTCTAGTTGGATCAATGCCATGCATGAGGAACTTGAAAATTTTGAGAGAAACCAAATCTGGACTTTAGTTGATCCTCCACCTAATGTTCATTTCATTGGAACAAAATGGATTTTCAAAAATAAACAAGGGGAGGATGGGACTATTGTTAGAAATAAGGCTAGACTTGTAGCTCAGGGCTTTTCTCAACTAGAAGGGATTGATTTTACTGAAACTTTTGCACCTGTTGCTCGCCTTGAGGCCATTAGGATTTTGCTTGCCTTTGCGACATCCCGGGGATTCAAACTTTTCTGTGGATGGTTTCCACTTTGCGGGATTTCGGGTTAGATTATAAGAGTGTTCCACTTTTCTGTGATAACACTAGTGCTATTTGTATTGCAAACAACCCGGTTCAGCACTCCAGAACCAAACACATTGATGTACGGTATCATTTTCTCAGAGATCACAATGAGAAGGGTGATATTGAACTTCAATATGTTGATACCCAACACCAGCTTGCCGATATTTTTACAAAACCCCTCGATGCTTCTCGATTTGCTTACTTGCGTGGGGAACTTGGTATTTGTCATCCCTACGGCATTTGTGAGGGGGAGCTGATTTTAAATTGCCTTGCATATGCTCATTATGTGTGGAATTGCATTTACATCTTTTGCTATTATATGCCTGCTTTTAGTTCAAGAAATCATGACAGCTCAGCTCTATGAAATATGTCTGGAACATTGATTGTGCATGATGTTTTATTTTCTAAAATCAACTTGCTCACCGCACAATCGTGTATCTAGCTTGTTTAGGCAGGACTGCTGTTAGCTATCTTTTATCTACTTGACAGCAAGACACTGTTCCTTGGATGCTACAATTTGCAACTTGAAAAATTGTGTTCATCATTCATGGATATTCTTCAAAATATTTCATTCATCAAAATCAAAATCAAAAATCCATGATTTGCCTGGTTTCAATGAAAAGATCCAGGAGGGTTTGTTTGTCACACTACTCTATTCTAGACTGCTTACCATTGCACATTGGTCTGAACTGGGATAGTGTAGTGTATGCCAAAATCACCGCCTTAAGCTTCAGATGGCTTTCTTGCCTAGGCTTGGCTTGATTGGAAAGTATAAGGTGGACAAACAAATAACCTCTGGCATTAAGAAAAGAACAACAAATTTAATTGCTCATCAAGTTTGCTTTCAAAGCTCCTTTTGAACAAGACTTGTCTGTCTAGGGTAGAAATTGTTAGCTTTGAGCAGTCCTTGCCTTCCCATGTCTAGCTACTGTGATTAAGTGGTGATGCTTTTACTTCAAAATGACAAAATCGCATGCCATCATCTTGTTTCACAGAATGTTAAATTGAGCTGAGCACATGATCATTGATGTTACTGTTGGCATATTTTTGCATTATATGTCTTTGCAATTCTATTCACTTCGAAGCTTTGCATCTTTTTTTCATGCTCCTTGATGCTTGCATTGCCAAAGGGGGAGAAATTCCGGAAAGATTTGCTATGTTCTCTGCCGCAAGAAGGCATAATTTCGAAAGGGGGAGAAATTTTTGACATAAAGGGGGAGAAAAATTTGCCTAACTCAGGGGGAGTTCTTATCAAGGGGAGATTTGCCAAAGGGGCTTTTACTCTTTTACAAAGGGGGAGAAAATTTCCTTTATCAAGTGACATGCTTTGGCTCTTTTCTGAGTTTTTATGGTCACTTGTGTGCTGAAAATTTTTACATTTTCTTGAACTCGAATTTGGTTGTCAATGCACTCATCAAGGGGGAGATTGAGAAACCAAGGGTTGGTTTCGGTGTTTTGTGATGAGTGATTGACAGGATTTTACCCTCTGTTCGAAGGGTACCTCCGAAGGGTGTTCGGTGTTGCTTGCTGCAGCTGTGCAGCGGAGTGTGCTCGTCGGAGGGGTCCGACAGTACGCGATGACTGGGTTCGTACCGAAGGCTTCGGTACTTTGGGCGGTACACCGGAGTGTGTGCCGGAGGTTGATAACCCGGAGAGGTCTCCGTAGTACTGGAAAACACTTGTTTGCTTGTCTGTGGTGCGCAGGGGACTTCAGAGGCGACGGACAAGGTTCGAGCCGGGTGAACCTGGGTCAAGCGGGAGGCTTGATGCCAGGGGAGTGGGGAGCTCCGTCACGGTGGCTGCGAAGGTGGTCCGGGTCGGTCCTCGGGTCGAGGCGTGCCAGGTGAAGGCAGAGAGTGCGGAGCGTGGCTCCGGCTGAAGGTACTCCGAGACAAAGTCATCGGAGGTGAGGCACTTCGAAGGTACTCCGAATGGAGTGACTTCGGAGTTGGTGGATCAAGTCCTCTGCGGAGGCAAGGTGTTCGAAGTGTGCTCCGGAGGGAGACACTCGAAGGTGTCCCGACGAAGGTCTCAGAAGTCGAGGCGCATCGAAGGCATGGTCCAGGTGAGGCTCGTCGAGGAGTGTGCTCGGGAAGAGGCACTGCGACGGAGTGCTCATGGAATGCTTCATGCGGAGGCCTTGGACGAAGGAGGGACTTCGAAGGGTGGTACTCCGAAGGTGGGGCTTCGGAGTGAGGTTGACTTGAGGTGCTTCGGCCATGCATGGCTTCGGTACACGGACGGACGGTGGTTGAGCTCGAGTAGCTGCGAAGCCGTGGAGGTCCACTCCGAAGGTGGTGGTGCGAAGGCCCAAGGGCTTTGACGGCTTCGGCTTAAAACCGTCACTGTATCGAAGGACTTCTTCGGCGGAGCGAAGGCCAACAGGCTGCAGGCTTCTCGCCGAAGCTACCGCACCCTCCGGTGCGAAGGGAGGTTCCAGAAGTCAACACTGTAAAGGCTGACACTGTCTGTTCTGAAAAAGGCTGACACTGTCCCCTCTGCAGCTGACAGAGAAGCCTCCAGAATAAAGGTGGACTACCTTTTGTACCCCTTAGTTCTGTAGAGACAAAATGAATGTAAACCCTAGGGGTAAAGTAGTCTCTTCCTTAGGATGAAGCCGTGGGCTATAATATGGGGGCTCGGTAGGTAACATTTAACACTTTGAGCATTTACTGTTGAGCTCCTGTACACACAGACCTCGCTGGTTTTCATCCAGAGTTCAATATATTTTGTGTTCCTTGTTCAAGCGGCGAAGCCCTGCTTCTTGGTGCTTTTGCTTGAGCTCGCTTTACATACCTCGCTAGTCTTAGTGCACCGAAGCTTGTTTTGGCGAAGGGTGTTTTTCTCGCGAAGTGTGTTTTACAGTGTGCTGTCGCTCTGTGTAACACGAGGCAAGACCTCGCTGCTTACTAGCGAAGCCCTGATCTTTTCCCGTAGTGCTTCTTGTGTCGAAGCCCTTAGCGTGGTCCGTTTTGTGTGCGTGTAGACCTTCGCGTACGAAGCCCAGCACCAGTTGCTGTCGCCAAGTACTTGGTCGAAGTCCTCAGAGGGCTGTCCACTCTTGCGAAGGGTGAAGTGCGAAGCCTGCTCGAAGCACCTCGTGTGCGGAGCCTGCACTGACTTAGCAGAGTAGATTTTCGAGGGTTGTTTGTGGAGCGAAGTCTTCTTGGCTTCGAACTTTTGCTCCTGCGAAGCCTGTGTTCGGAGCTGTCGAAGTACCTCCGAACCAGACCTTCGAAGGTAGTGTTCGAAGCCTGTTCCGCAGAAGACAGAACAGAACCGAAGGCTAAGTTTTTAGCCCGAAATTTTAAAAGCTCCCATTCACCCCCCCTATGGTCGCCGTTTCCGGTCCAACAATAACCATATCTACTCAAGTAGTCAGTAAAAGTAATGAAGTACTGAAAATCACCTCTAGCGGTATGATTCATCAGTCCACATATATCAGTATGTACTATGGTAAATGGCTCACTCGCTCTCTCACTTTGACCAGTGAAAGGTGTCTTTGTTATTTTGCCAAGTAAACAAGACTCACACGTGTCATATGATTCAAAATTAAATGACTCCAAAAGTCCAATTTTATAGAGCTTCTGCATGCACTTCTCATTTATATGACCTAAACTACAATGCCAGACATAAGTGGGATTCAAATCATTGATTCATTGCTTCTTTATACTAATTTTATAAATGTGTGTCTCCTCAAGAATCAAAATATATAATTCATTCATTAATGGACAAACACCATAGAACATACCATTCAAAAATAATGAACATACCATAGACACAATGGGAGCTTTAAACGTAGAACTGATAGTTGAAAGCAAGACGGTGCTGACCACATTTTTCGTGATAGAGGGGAAAGGATCCTACATCTTGTTGCTAGGACACGACTGGATACACACAAATTGTTGTGTCCCCTCAACAATGCATCAAAACCTCATGCAGTGGGTCGGTGATCAAGTGGAGGTGATTCCCACCGATAAAATGGTTAACATAGCTATAGCTGATTTATCAATGTGGGAGACAGGAGGAGTCGTATATTTGTCAGGGAAGGATTGGGATGGCAATTTCCTACACGTGTCAAAGGATGGTATCACACCAGTCAGCGGAGAACCACCCAAGCTTATGCTATAAGGACGGCATCAAGGGCGACTTCGGCCACACGATACTGTGACTGATAAACCACTATGGTGCAGGCGTCGGGCTAGGCAGCGGGCCGAGGTTAGCCTCCACGAGGCACTACGCCTCCAATGAAATGATAGCGAGTTAAAAGGTTGCCACGTCAAGAGAAAAGAGACCAAGCGATGAGACTAAGGAAATATTTTCTGATCGTTCGGACGAGGTACACAACCGATGTCTATGGTGTCGCCTTGAGATAGTCGATACAAAGGCATCTCCTTTAGCCCCTAAACAAAACAAGAAGACTTCGAGGCAAAGAAAACGAGCGAAGCGACTAAGGAAGAATATTCTAAGTGCTCGGACGAATCATATTCAGCTAACACAATGACATCGCCTCGAGATGGCCGATGCGAAGGCATCACCCTTAGACAAAAAGGGAGGATGAACAGAAGTACTTAAGGAAACATTTTTCGATCGTTCAACGAAGCATAAAATATACACAAAAATAGTTGATACCGATGGTATCGCCTTTAAACGGCCGATGCAGATGCATTGCCCTTAGACACAAAAAGCTCAAGACCAATCCCAGGAATCAGTGATAAGTATACTGCGAAGAACACATCCTTATGGCATTTATTAGAGGGAGTTTGTTATTGCATTTATAAGTTTTTGTCATATGATTAACTTCTTTTACATGCACATGTCTGTATATGTCTTTGAATTATTGTCTTTTATCATGTTGATTATGCTCTATTGAATATATCTGATATCTGTCATGAGCTTGGGTTTTATGTCTTAAAATTTAAAATATGGTCACCACTTATTCTGGTAACTAGCATGTATAGGTTGATTTCTTTTGCTATCTTTTACATGCCTGGTAGCTTGGATGCAAACATACAATTTGAACATTTAAATGCTTTTCATGGAAATAATGTTCTGGAAAATGATAAAGATCATGAAATTGATATTCATGCCTTCTGTGCTAAAATTTAAAAGATCCATGTGAGTTTGCTTTGCCGCACTGCTTTTGTTTTAGATTACTTACCATATCACTTTGGTATGAACTGGGACATTGCAGTGTATGCCAAGACCAATACTTTAAGCTTCTAGTGGTCTTTGCTTGATCTAGGCTTAGCTTGGTTGGTCAGTATAAGGTTGACAAGCAAATAACCCTTGACACTACAAGAAAGAGGAAACAAAAAGCTTAAAATATTGGATAACAAGTATGTTAAAGCTCTATGATTTTGGATAAGCTTATGCACTTAATGTATTATCATGCCTAGTCTGTTTGTCTGAGTGGTGATGCTTTTGTTTGCCAAAACCTGAAAAATGCTTGCTCATGCATGGTTTTGTTTAGATATTATTCACATGAGCTTATCATACAATATTTTTAGACAATATTCAAGGAAAATGTTTGTGTTGTGTTGTAATTGTTGTTACTCATGTTTTAGACGCTTGCATCTACATTCACTCTCACACCTCTGTTTGCATCGTTTTTATCACCTTGATGCTTGCATGGCCAAAGGAGAAGAAGCGGCAAAAGAGGAAGAAGAAAAGTAATATGGAGTCGATACCTTGAGAAAGATTTTATAAATACTAGAAGATGAAGGGTTCGGGCGTTCGACTGCTAGCAGTAAAGTTGAGAAGACGCTACAGAAGGACATTCGAAAGGATGTGATGGCAGATGGGCGATGATGACCGATAATTTCAAAGCATCAATTATCCCTGAACGCTCTGAAACTGGGGGCATGTGTTGACGCCAATATTTGGTAAAGCCCAAAAGCCCACTACGAGTTGTTGCACGGTCAAAAAAAGGTCAAAGAGGATTCAGTCAAGGAAAGTCAGAGGAGTCCATCTGCAAAAGTTGCATGATCGGATAGGGGAGCCGATGGAGATAAAAATAGAAGATGGTTACAGGTTTATCCAGAATCGACTGGATAAGTTACTTGGATGGTAAGTCTCCAGACTATAAATATGTATCCCTTATGTTAGATTACACAACTCTCGTTCAACCAACCAATCGGCGTATCGCCACCCTTGAGCCCTAAGGTTATCAGGCGGGACTCGGGCGCTTGGAGCTGGGCTGTATCGTTTGATCTCCGGTGAAGAGGTGAGTCCCACCACCCCCAACGTTCGTACCAACTAGGTTAGTATCCTCACGGCTGCATTGGTTCAATTCGATCTCTTGAGGAGAACGGTGGAACAGTACGGTCGCCGGTTGTTCTCAGTGTATTTGGCTAGGTCTAAGGCTGCATCAGTTAGGTTTGATCGCTTAGATTGATGTGATATGGGTCTGATAGTTTGAGGCTTCATCAGTTAGGTCTGACATCTCTTACTATTGTATCTTTTTCATGTCATACACTGTTCATCTAAATAAAGTTTGCCAATTCGTTGATATATTGTTCAGATCATTGTGACTAGCTACTATCTTGGTTAGGTCCGATCTAGTTATTGTGATGATCTCTATGGTATAGATCTGTTATCTGGCATGCTTTATTTATTTATATCAGAGTACAAGCTGGTAGGTTTTCTTTAATTCATCTTCGTATCATATTCACCTTTGAAGGGTGCACATCGGCCTATATGCATGATCTATCTTTTCTATCGGCCGATGACGCGCTCGCTCGATTGGGTCAACTTGGGCTGTCGGTCTTATGGCCGACCGACACAGTGATTCATGATTTTATCATCTTTGCCATGGTCATCGGCTTGCCAACCGATCAGCTATGCTACTAACGTTTATCTTTTCCGATCCCTTATCAGTTGTAGGGTCAAACTGATTGACACACCTTGAATCCTATTTCTAAGAACGTAGGACCTGCACTGGAGTTAAGCAGATCTCCCAGGCCACGCGTGTGTCAACGTGTGACCAAAAAGCATGCCAACACTATGCTATGTTTATCTTCTATCAAAATAAAATATGTATCACTATCAAAACCAATCACTTTACCTCTAATGACTACTAGTGTGACAAGATCCATATTCAACTAACTCCTAGTGAGCTTTGGCATCACTACTAGAAGCTAGGTGACATAGGTAAGCAACTTCTTTGTTAATCACATCATATGTGATTCTTGTTTGTTAGGATAGCATCCAATGTCCGACACCGAACTCCATGCCCCAAATCTCAAAACCGTTTTGATATCTTTGTTAAGAAAACCAATACTATGCTTGTGGTAGAGAACCCTAGCGCGCACGAAACATTCAAGAAATAGTATGACAGGAACATAAGTAAGCATCACATACAATAATTGACTGTGACATAGTATGACCCCTTCACATGGTGATCTCCATCTCCATGGCTCCTGTCATTTGTGTGTTCTTCTGAACTCCATGAACCTGTATTAGCCTATTACAAATAATAGCACATATAGTAGTTACATGAGTTGAAGTATCATAGGCCGACACACAAGTCGTACAACCATTGAACAACCTTGGTCTATAAATAATAATGACATGTAGGCCATGTTAATTTCTTCAAGGCCATACCAGTCACAATATTCTACGCAAAACAAAGTTAGACGAAGAATATACAAGTGTCTGATATCTAGACTTGAAAATTCTAGCTCAACAGGCTCGGGATTTCTAGCTTTGAGTGGATCAAAACTTCTGATCAAGTATCAGAACTTTTGATTCACCCTCCCTGTCTCGAATTTATTTAGGATCAGAACTTTTGAAATTCGACGAACAGAAAAATAGATCTAATCTATTTTCACCACGTATATCCATACGTGATCGATCCAAATCGAACACTATGCATGTAAGCTCTGATACCACTGTTGAGATATGGGGAGGCTACGCTACTCGAAAAATCAAAATTTTTACCCTGAGAACCCAGGAACCATGCACATGAGGGATCATGAATCGTTACTTTATAATGCAAGACGTGCTAGGTGCAGCAGAAGAAGATATTGAGAAAGCACATCCTCGCTCAGCCTCGCCTCGCTCCGCCCGTTCCTCGGCGATCTCCTCGTGAAGAATACGATGATGAACGTCGCTATTCAAGCAACGCCTATATGGAGTCCACATGTACAAAGATGAGATTCGCCTCACGCTAGCGTGCTAGCACCGACCATGAGAACCGGAGGGAGAAACTGATCTCAACCTTTGAGATCGAGGAGGGAGATGAGAGGTGTGGTGGCTAGGGTTCTAGATCTGATCTAATCAGCAATTGATTTGACTCCATGACTAGGGGTGAAAACGGATCGGATACGGACAGATATCACTAATATCATATCCTTTTTCATATATTTTTTTGGATTCGGATAATCCGGATACGGAGTCAGATATCATCGAATACGAATACGGAGTGGATACGAATCGAATACGAATACGGTTACGAATACTTACCGAATATCAATAATGTATTTATTTATCCACGATCACAATACACAGATGACAAATAATAGTTAACATCACATAAATCATCACGAACGGGGAGAGAGAGGCGGTGGGGGAGAGAGAGGCGGCAGGAGTAGGAGAGACTGGAAGAGAGAAAGAAAAAATTGGGTTGGTAGGGTTTTAGTCAAAGTTGACTATTGACTTATTTTTGGAGTGAGAGAGAGAAGGTTTAAAATTGTAAATTTGAATTGTAAATGTTCGTTTAAAGTTGAATTTTTTTCTACGATCAAAATACAACATATCTAATCTCATAAAAAATTCACATTTTTATGCATAAGTTTGCTATTTTTAATTCATTATGTATGTTTCTTTGATTTATATTGAAATTTGTCAAATTTGAACTACAAGTGCATGAAATAATGAACCAAAAATTCTAAAAAAATCATATTCACGCATTTGAGTCTATTTTAAGTCAGTATACACTAAATTGAAAGATATTTTTTTAAAAAAAATATCACGACACTCGATGGACAACATAGAGCTTAATAAAATTTTAATTCTAAAAAAATAAATAAAGTCTAAAAAATACGAGACGTCTTATGGTATCATCATATGATACATAGATATTGTGATAAAAATTTGAAATTATTTTGATAAAGTTTTCATGTACGATGTTAAGAAAGATGGAGATTTGAGAGTAACAAATTAGAATGTTAAGAAGGAATGTGTTAGGTTTAAAAACAAATTAATAGTTAAATCTTTGTTTAAACTTTTTCTATAATTAAAATACAACAAATATTATTTTATGAAAATTTCTATATTGTTATATGTCAATTTTCTATTTTTAGTTAATTCATTATGTTTCTAAAATTTAAATTGAAAGAACTAAAGAAATTCTTTTTTATTTTATCTGTTAAAAAATTTCTCTGTTTAAAATTATAGAAATTATCCCATTTATAAAAATATATATTTTTAAAAAATCTTCTTTATTTTTTTAAAAAAACATTTTTTAAAAAATATTTTTATTTTTTATTTCTAATCTCCTCATGGGTTGTGAGCACTTGTGCAAGCACGACCTGTGGGCTTTAGCAGTGTGGCCACTGGGCCTACATTTTTAATGGGCCAGATATCCGGATAAGAACTATCCGGATTATCCGAATTTGTATCCGAATCCGACGGATATCAGGTAGATCATATTTGTTTCCGTATCCAAAAAAAATATCCGAATCCGTATCCAAAAAATCCGTATCCGAATTAAAAAAAATCTGAATCTGAATCCGTTTTTCCGGATATAGTCGGAAACTATCCGAACCACTTTCACCCCTATCCATGACCTCCTCCCCCTTTTATATAGAGCTAGGACCTTGGGCCTAAATCTACATTAAGGCTCAACAGATCTAATCTGTTTCGTCTGCCTTCGATCTTGACTCTTGATTTCTAATTCTAGAAATTATTGGAACTTCCGATACCATCTCGGAACTTCCAATCCACCATCAGAACTTCCTATATGTCTAGAAAAACAGAAATCATTCTAGGTCCGGAATTTCCAATACCATATTAGAACTTCCGACCTGACCTCATTATCAGAACTTCTGATTTCAAATCAGAACTTTTGATCTACCTAGAATTCTCTTGGGCACAATTCCTTTAGGTTCAACCTCGTCTAGAAAGAGAAAGCAAACTATAATTTTGACTGAAGAAGAAGGAGCTCTTCTAACTAGCGTGACAACTACTTTACATGATGTGTCTTATGCCATACGTGTTATGGCTCATACTAAAAGTGCACCCTGATTTGTACCACGCAGTGATGGATATGTCTGGTTTTAGTGAGGACCACTTAGATCTTGCTCTATCTCATCTGTCTACTAACAAACCTGCTAGCCTTATATACATTTAGAAGAATGAGGAGCATCGTGCTTGTTGGGTTTCAAAGTTTCTAACAGAACATCATCCTGATTGCATCTAACTATTTAACTAATTATAATGTATAAGTGGTAGTGAACATCATGCTATTTTCTATATTGCTTACTTGGGTTGATTATGGTGGAAATAGGACACCATAAAATGCATCATTGGCTAATTGATGCTTAAGGTGGTAGTGGACACCATGCCATATATTTTGTAGTGAACAACTAAATTATCACGATGCTTGATGTTTCTATTGCAATGTGCAATGATGATGTTTGATGCTATTGTCCTCATGAAATTGTAGTATGGATCATTCTAGTGCTTGATGTCTAGACTTGTCTAAAAATAACATTTGGACATTTGGACCAATCTCAATGTATAAAAAGGAACATAATAGATACAAAGTAACATTGGGCCGTTCAGACCAGTCTCAATGTCTAAAAAGTAACACAATGGATAAAAGTATCACTAGAGATAAAAAGTAAGCTAAGATATTTCGACCAATCTTATTGTCTAAAAAGTAACACAATGGATAACAAGTATCACTAGACATAAAAAATAACACATATCCTTCAAATATTTCTATACAACCAAACACTATCTACATGATATAATATCCAAAGATACAACCAACCAAACAACATCTCAGCTCGTCTAGGATCATTCATATATACAACCAAATAGAATCAATTGCATCACCCTATCCAAGTCTAGGACGGTCAGGATGACAGATACAGACAAGGCTGGAGACGTGCGAGCAACCAAACAGTTTTGTAAATATCACTTCATGTATCACACTCTCTCTAAATGTACTAAGGATGTGATGCTCCTAAATTTATAGATTAGGATAGAGAATCCTTTAACTTGTACATTTAAAATATTTACCAATTTTAATTATATAGAATTTAGTGGAGTTTCTTTTAAGTTACCATTCATACTCAAGAGATTAAAAGCCTTATCAACTAAGGTCCCAACATCCTAAGGTTTTTAAAAAAATTAAACGGTGTTTTAACATTCTGTTGGACCGGAAACGGCGACCATAGGGGGGTGAATGGGAGCTTTTAAAATTTCGGGCTAAAAACTAGCCTTCAGATAGGTTCTGTCTTCTGCGGAACAGGCTTCGAACACAACCTTCGTAGGTCTGGTTCGGAGGTACTTCGACAGCTCCGAACACAGGCTTCGCAGGAGCAAAAGTTCGAAGCCAAGAAGACTTCGCTCCACTAACAACCCTCGAAAATCTACTCCGCTAAGTCAGTGCAGGCTCCGCACACAGGGTGCTTCGAGCAGGCTTCGCACTTCACCCTTCGCAAGAGTGGACTGCCCTCTGAGGACTTCGACCAGATACTTGGCAGCAGCAACTGGTGCTGTGCTTCGTACACGAAGGTCAACACGCACACAAACGGACTTCGCTAAGGGCTTCGACACAAGAAGCAAACGGGCTTCGATCAGGGCTTCGCTAGTAAGCGGTGAGATCTAGCCTCAAGTTACACAGAGCGACAGCACACTGAAACACACACTTCGCACAAAACACCCTTCGCCTAGACAGGCTTCGGTGCACTACAACTAGCGAGGTATGTAACGCGAGCTCAAGCAAAAAGCACAAAGAAGCAGGCTTCGCCGCTTGAACAAGGAACACAAATAAAATTGAACTCTGGATGAATACAGCGAGGTATGTGGCTACAGGAGCTCAACAGTAAATGCTCAAAGTGTTAAATGTTACCTACCGAGCCCCCATATTTATAGCCCACAGTTCACCCAAAGGAAGTGACTACATTACCCCTAGGGTTTACAAAGGATTTGTCTCTACAGAACTAAGGGGTACAAAAGGTAGTCCACCTTTATTCTGGAGGCTTCTCTGTCAGCTTTGCAGAGGGGACAGCGTCAGCTTTTTGCAGAGCAGACAGTGTCAGCCTTTGCAGTCTTTGACCTTCTGCAGCCTCCCTTTGCACTCGAGGGGTGCGGTAGCTTCAGCGAGAAGCCTTGAGCCTGGTGGCCTTCGCTTCGCCGAAGATAGCCTCCGATACAGTGACGGTTTTGAGCCGAAGCCGTCAAAGCCCTTGGGCCTTCGCACCAACACCTCCGGAGTGGACCACCATGGCTTCGCAGCTTCACCCAGCTCGAACTCCGTCAGTCCATGTACCGAAGCCATGCAGGCCGGAGCACCTCAAGTCAACCTTGCTCCAGAGCTAGCCTCGCTCCGAAGCCTTCCTCACTCCGAAGCCCCCACCTTCGGAGTACCACCCTTCGAAATCCCTCCTTCGTCCAAGGCCTCCGCATGAAGCATTCCATGAGCCCTTCGTCGCAGTGTCTCTCCCCGAGCACACTCCTCGACGAGCCTCACCCGGACCATGCCTTCAATGCGCCTCGACTTCTGAGACCTTCGTCGGGTACCTTCGAATGTCTCCCTCTGGAGCACACTTCGAACACCTTGCCTCCGCAGAGGACTTGTTCCAACCAACTCCGAAGTCACTCCATTCGGAGTACCTTCGAAGTGCCTCACCTCCGAGGACTTTGTCTTGGAGTACCTTCACCCGGAGCCACGCTCCGCACTCTCTGCCTTCACCTGGCACGCCTCGACCCGAGGACCGACCCGGACCCCCTTCGCAGCCACCGTGACGGAGCTCCCCGCTCCCCTGGCATCAAGCCTCCCGCTTGACCCAAGTTCACCTGCTTCGAACCTTGTCCGTCGCCTCCGAAGTCCCTGCGCACCACAGACAAACAGACAAGTGTATCTAGTACTCCAGAGACCTCTCCGGGTTAGCAACCTCCGGCACACACTCCGGTGTTCCGCCCAAAGTACCGAAGCCTTCGGTACACACCCAGTCATCGTGTACTGTCTGACCCCTCCGACAAGCACACTCCGCTGCACAGCTGCAGCAACCATCCACCGAACACCCTTCGGTGAGACCACCTCCGAACACACTTCGGAGGTACAACCTCCTCCGAACACCTTCGGAGGTACAACCTCCGAACCCCCTTCGGAGGTACCCTTCGAACAGAGGGTAAAAAGCCTGTCAATCACTCATCACAAAACACCGAAACCAACCCTTGGTTTCTCACATTCCGTGAATAATTTTTCACCGGTTAATAAAAAATACTTTAGTAAAATAAGTAAAGTGAAACAACTCAAATCTAAATTAAAATATTTTATTCCTGCATATGAAACATTAAGTTTTAACCACTAAAACATAACTACAAGGTGTTGTACACATTTATTTCTTAGTGTTACAAACAACATCATAGAATTTTGCTTTTGTTTGAAATATTTTTTATAACGTGGTGAATCATTTTTCACAAGTGTTCAAATACCGTTCGATTTTTTTGTATTTTATAGCACACTCTAAATAAAACATTATTGCTATCAATAACCTGTATTACTACGCATTACTCAGTGGCAGATAGTATCTATAACCACGTACAAATACTTTTATGGGATCTACAAAATTCTCCTTGGACTCGTTCATGCCTTCCTGGAGCGAAAAAAGATTACGTTTCCGGATTTTTTTCATGGTTTTGGTTGAGTGGGGAGCTGGTTTTACGGTGTGCTGCAGTAAACAGCTGGCTAAACAATAATAAGAGAAGGGGAGTGAGGGGGACAGGTACCTGTTGTCGTAATTGGTTTGGTAGATCACACGTAGTTGTCGTCTCATCCCTGTCCTGCGTTCCAGCACCTACTGGCACGTGATGGTCCTTACCTTGGTCTCGTGGCTTGGTTGGTCAGCCTCGGATTATGCTCCTATAATTTCGGTTTGCTAAACTCTTAAAGAAAGCCAGCGCAGTTCCTTTTCCTTTTCCTCGTGCCAATGAAAATCAAGTTTGTTAATTCCGTTGCGTTGAAAATAAACAAATTATAATGTAGTTTGAAGACATGCATGAAAAAACGATAAATATGTTGGAATATTAGGCAATTTCACAACTAATTTTCGAATAAGATAATCACTCTGATTTGATTTTTATAATAAATGTTTCGGTATTGATCGATACTTATCGTTTTAGAGTCTACTAAAATAATATAATATATATTTGGTATAATTAAATATGATATATTTAAATATATTGATATCTTATAATATATAGCTTAATACAATATAATATATAGCTTAATATAAATAATATTAACACATATATCAAAAAATTCAAAATATAATTTTAACCAGAATAGGTGGTATAAGCTGGTATGGGATCTATATTATTTAGAGCAATCGGTATTGACAGATATTAAAAATGAAATAGTACGCAACCGGTATGTACTGGTTTGAGCGATCAAATAGTATATACTGACCGTTCCAAGTACAGAATAGAATTGCCAATGGGAATACTTGATGGCATAAGACTAATTGTCTATTGCATTGGCGGCGTTCCCAGGTACAAACAACCTGCACATCTGAAGGAGAACAAATTCATAAATCAAGCGCTGCAGGGTGAAACTGGGATTGGATCATTGGAACAACTTTGGGATAATTCGAGCACTATCCATGAATTTTTTATAATAGACTTGTGCCTAGATATTTTTTTAAATATGACAAGCTATAGAGGGTCAGCTTAGCCCCACGACCCATTAGTGGGAGCGGCTCTTCTGCAGTCGGAGGGCTGACTGCAGAGGGCAGTCGGGCTCCGCAACCGTCCGATCTTAATCGGACGGTGCGAAGCCCCCTTCGCTCTCTCCGAAGCCTCTTGCGAAGTGGGTCCCACCGGTGTGAAGCCCCCCTCACACGCCTGTCCGATTGAAATCGGACGACGCTGAGGAGCTGACTTCTCTCTGCAGTCGGCCTCGATCTCAAATGTCCATTAGTAGTCATAGGCAGGCCATTAATTCAGGTCTCAAGGCAGCAAGAGAGCATTAGAGCCTAGAGCAACCATATGGTGGCTGGCTCACACTCCCTGCTCGCTTGAGGGCTGAGGCTGAGCTCTGACTTCGGCTGCCGGACTGGAGCGAAACTTCCGTCCATTCGGGCCTTAATTTTCCGTTTGGCCCACCTAGTTTCGGTCTGGTCGAGCCCGTCAGCCAGACGCTCTGACAAAACACGCGGCTCAAGTCGGCCTAGGTAATTTTGGATCACTTAGACCAACTCCAGCAGGATTACCCATCTCTTAACCCAAATTAGGGCAAAATCATGTGGGACCCACCAATTTTGGTATTGGGCCGAAGCCCCGTTCCCAGCAGTGTTTCGCTTCTGCCTCTCCATCCGGCTGGCTGCGCTGGCGGCAGTTGGTTCCCGCACCCGGGCGGAAGAAGAAGGTGGAGCGTTGGCAAGCGGCGGGCGGGGAGCGGAGCGTACGAGAGAAGCTCCACAGGGAGACCGTTGGCGAGCGGAGAAGATGGGGAAGAGAGAGAAGCTCGTAGAAAAGGGAGACCGCAGGGAGGATGCGGTTTTTTGGGGAGATGATGGGAGATCTGCTGGAGAAGAGAATAGTACCAAATCTCCTATAATTTGGGATAAAGGGTTGGATGGGGGATCTGCTGGAGTTGGTCTTACCATCCGCTGGTTGCTGGTTGTCGGTTTTGTGCGTCAAAGGAGGAACCCTGCTCGGAGACCTGCTTGTTTGCACAAGAGCTATTATATCAATAATTTGAAACATCTACTTATCGATAGATACTTTGGTTTAGATTTTTAAAGCATCTTCCTAACTCGAAAACTGCAATCTGAATTAAACAGTTCTTTCGGATATCTAGTTTTTTCAGAATATGTAGATTATCACAATGCAAATAGAAAGTTCGGTACCCTAGATTAAACTTTTAGTAGAAATTACTCACTTTTCTCATTAATGAAATACCCTTGTGTTGATATAGAGTACTTGAAACTAAATAGTTTTTTAAGAATAAAAGTTAATATATGATTGTTGAAAAATATAAATACATTTCAGTTATAAATAATTTTGTTTTGTTTTTATTATTACAACAATGATCTAAATGCACATTATTAAACAAGTCAGTATTTATATTGAGTGCATATTAATAATACAACAAAATATCAGGGGTATTATAGATATTTACTATCAAAACAGGAATCCACAGTCATTCCAACCAAAAAAATTCAATTTGTCCACAGTTCACAACTAACAACAAGCTCACAGCTCATAATAACTTTTTCAGAATCTACAGCTCAACCAAACACACCCTAAGCATTGAAGAATAGAGCTCTTAGTTAAGGTGTTAGGTTAATTTTTTCCGTGCTACTGTTATTTTTTACTTGTTAGAAATATCATTACTATTCATACATTTCTCCTATGTCATTACAATTTTACGATACTTACTCTCGTACCATTTTGTACAGTCACAATGTCTATGGACTCACGTAGACAACTAATATTCTGTTTTGACAATACTACCCCAAAACCTCCTTCTCCCCTCAGCTACCCTTCCAAATCCCCGTCACCACCACTGCTCCTGCCTCATGCAGTCGTCATTGCTCCTGTCCCATACCGTTGCTGCCGCCACTCCTACCCATGATCAGACCCAGCGTAGAGCATGGGGTACACTTGTACCTCCAATTTTTTTTGCAAAATTTTTAGGATGTATATATGTATATATGTGTATATGTGTGTGTTTTAATTGAGTTAAAATGTAGCCCAATAATTTAATAGTTAGTCCAATAATCTATTTTTCTTACTCTATTCATCTTCTCTCGTATCTTCCTAATAGCCAACGAAAATCGCTATGTCATTACGTACTGCTGAAAAAGTAGTATGTGTTTCATATAATTCTATTATAGTCTTTTAGTCCTTTTAAATAAGCTTCTGAAATAAATAAAAAATCATCTTGTTATATGATAGTCTATGATGTACTTTTCTATAATTTGTTATAAATGTGTCACAAATTTCTTATATTGATTTGATCTCCATGATAACTGTGAAAGTTGCCTGTTTGAGTGTGGTATAAGTAAATTTGACTATCTTCTATAGAAGATATGATGTAGACCACTACCTTGGTGGTTGGCATGGCAGTCACGATGACATCTACTAGCTGTTACCCTATTTAGAAGTTGTTATCTATTTAGATAAAAGAAGTTCTATTTTTCTTATGTTTTATCATTATTCACTAGAAATTATATTGGTTCACTATGTTGAGAGTGTGATATAAATTATTTTGATATATGTGTATCTAGATCGAGTGTTTATCATCGATTTTGTTTATTGTTGTTGTCAAATTAATTTTTAATATATTATATGTATGATTTGTAGTCTGTTTAATTTTATACCTTCCTATAAATCTCAGGTCCTATGCTCCTACCCAGCGTCGCCATCGCTCCCGCCCCAAGTCGACGCCACCATCACTGCTCCTGTCTCGAGCCAACATCGTCGTCGCTGCTCTCGTCCCATGTCGATGCCGATGCCCCTAATCCTTCCCTGCGCTGCCGCTCATGCCTCGAGTCATCGCCGCCACTGCCGCTCCCGTCCCATGGCCTCATGCGCTCGAGGGGCTAGCTAGTGACTGCAAGTGGGCGTAGGGCGAGACGGAAAATACACGAATTCGAGAGCCTGTAGGTGAGTCCGTAGATGTCAAAGGCGTAGGCGAGAACGAATGAATTATAACGGAACGGAAGGAAATACGTGAATAGTACTGGTGTTTCTGACAAGCAAAGAAAAATAATGGTGGCATAAAAAATTAACCCTTAACTTTATAGACACAATTAGCATTCAGATGTCATAGAAAAAATTGAACGATGTTTCAATACTGAAAAAATGTTTAATCAACTGGTTACAAATGTTTCAAACATTTACAATATTCGATGATGATGTTTGCGACACTAAAAAATCACTGTAAGCTACATAAGAAATCACTATATGTAACACTAAGAAATATTTTTTGGTGTTGTATATAGTAATGAATTTTTAGTGTTACGTTGAAGGTTACATCCGTTCGAATGTTACGTCCGTTTGAAACATATCTAAGAACATCTCTAAAAAAATACCCTACATTTTATTTCCTAAATCACATATAGGAATCATCCTATACTCTATCTATTCCTAAAAATTAATCAATTCCCTATAATTTCTATCTCTATTTTTTAAATCATACAAATACGATCTATAATATGTAATAATTTTGTATAAAACTTTGATACATTCAAATATGGGTATCGTCCAACCTATAACAACACATAATGGAGAAAATAATATGCATACAAGAGAGAAAAATATACAAATAGAAAGAGGGACTCGCTAAACTAATTCTATATTTGAAATAGATGAATGATGATTTAGATAATGGATTAGAAAGGAGACTCATTTATGAGACTCTTGGAGCTTCATTTTTCACCAAAATACATAAATTCAAATTTAAATGGTAATATAAGTAATTTCTTTGAGACGTAAGGATCCAAATGTTGATTGTCCTACTGCACCGAAGTTATATGGACTGTCGCGAAGGCGAGCCCGCACAAGGGAACCGAATACACCATACGGAACAAAATCTGGACCCATGTAGAACTCAAGGACGAAGCTCCAGGACACGAGTACACGATCCAGTAGGTCAACCAGATTTTGGTCATAGAATTGTCCATGAAGTACATTATCAATATAATCAAGTAGGACAACCAAAATTTTGTCATGGGAAGTACATTATCGAGATAATCAAGAGATTTGGATGGAATAGTATACATCAAGTCAAGGGGGGAAATGAAAGAAACATGAAATACATGAGAGAGTGGAAGTGGAGTTCGCGGTTGCGAACCACACGTCATTATTTTTCGAATCGTTATCATCCTTACTTGGAAGGAATGCAATATGCACCTTAATTCTCTTGATTATCAATATCCAGTAAATTTCACTATTAAGTAAGCGGGTTGCCATGTTACCAACATTGCTAAGGGGATTATGGGCTATGGCACAGGATCTTCACATGCCTCCAGTCCGTTACAAGCCTTCAAATAACGGAGCCGCCTCCTTAGATGCATTATCTATCAACACAATTAAATGACTCTGCTTAGAATAACAAATGCTTTTGTCATTCATAAATAGGAGCATTAAGCTTTTCTTTTCATGTATATGCTTGGAAATCCCCCATGGAAAGAAAGCATGCCCAGAAGGGAAAAACATGTAGAAATATGATTGATAGCATCACCCTATTTTCACAAAGTTGTTTCCTTTAGTTATCTGAAGTTTTGCTTGTACAGTTTTTATGTGGCCGAAGCTTGACATGATTTCCATATAGAAAATAACTTGAGCATCTTTGTAGAGAGGAAAGGTAAACAAACAGGCAATAATTCTTGGATTGAGACAACACACCTCCCGTTTAAGAGCATCAGGAAGATTGTCTGCAGAAACGAGACTCAGAAATTCATCTTTCAACTTCTTATCTTCGATGCCCGACCATGTGTTAGGATGTAATGATAGCAATAGAACAGTTAGAATATCTGTGCTTGATGGATATTTGACACTTTCGTTGCTCAAATTTGAATTGCAAAAGCATGTTTCTGGTGAAAGCCTATCAACACCCTGTTCATTGCCTTCAGATTCCACTTTGCCTGTAGTGACAGTTTTAAGCCCCTCACCATTCACTTGCACACATCCATCTCTTGATGACAGATTCTCATTTAGCAATGCAGCTTCTTGACAGCATACACTGGCTGCAATATGGGAAAGGGGATCTTTTTCCCTCGAAGATGTACAACTACAACATGGCTGCTTAGCATATTGCAGTTCATGGACTAATTGAAAAAGCTTAGTGTCATGGATTTGCTGTAGCACCTTTTCCTGCAAGCGAACACACAATGTGGTTTAGAGTAAGGAGCAAAATTTTGGCCCTGCAGCAACATAAATGGAAAAATTAATATAACCTTCAAGATAGGCCTTCCATCTGCATCTTTGCTAAAATTTGATCCTACTTCCTCTTGTCTCCTAACCTCTATGGTCCATTTGATCAAATTTCCAGCATTGGGAGGAAGATGTTTCACTAAGCGGGAAAGAAGAGTAAGAACATTTTCTACATTGTCATCCTTCAAAAGATTGGGTAAATCTTCAGTGCAATATTTTTCCACGCTTTTCCAGCTTTCATCTCTGCAATTCTGAACAGCATTGAAAGGAATGAGAAAAAAAGGAAAATACAACAAAGTTGCCACTTACATTCAATTCACCAAGCATTTGCATGTTAATTTACCACTGCATAGATCAATGAAGGAGCTGTGGTGTTCCTCGAGATAAGCATGAACCTACCAAATATAGATGCCAACAAGTTAAACAGATGTGATTATAAGTCCAGTCAAAAACTCACACAGCAGTGCATAATTTCAGAATAAGACAATAGGTAGCGTGATATTAAGGTTTACAACTCTTGACAATACACTGCAGCTGCTTGGTACTTGCTATATATTTTATCTATATGTAGAACTAAACATCAAAATGTGCAGATCACTCAAACTTGCGTATCATCAGAGAAAACCCTCAGTCTATGTCAAGGAGCATGTGAAAAGAGAAAACGGGGGAACTAAAACTAGGCAACTGAAACTGAATAAATCATATTTGATGTTCCCTGTAATTACATATCTACATATCTCAAAAGCGCCAATGATCATACAAACGAGATTCTACGGCATGAGTTCAAGTGCTAAAAGGACTGAACATGTACTGCATAATAGGCACCAATTGCTTCATCATCAGTAATCACTGCATCCTAGCATATGCTGACAGTCCATGAACCGTAGACTAGCCCAAATTAATACCATTGCTTAATCCAAGAGCTGCATTGTAACAAGACACTAATCCCAGAGCTGCATAGAAGAACCTCTAAGGAAGAATTAATGCCCACGAGAGGTAGGGAGAAAGATAAGATAAGAGACCCCCTAAGAAGCCCAGTTGCTTCATCAATCGTATTGATGGCTTCCCAAAGAAGTGGCAGCGGAACCCAGTGAGGAGGATATTTGAAGCGGGCGACATCCAGGATAAGTGCCATGTCTTTTCCAGCATGGTAACCGCCGATCGGTGAGAAATGCCCGGTTCCAGTCTGCATCGATTCACCCAATTAACATCATGACACATCAACAATGGAGTTAGGCTCTGGATGGGGATGCAGGGGTGGCAGAGATGTGAACCAACCTGGCCGAGAAGCTTCCTGTGGTAGGACGCGATGAGGTGGCAGTCCAGGGAGGAGACGCAGCGTACGAGGTGGCGGCGGAGGTCATCGACGGTGACCTGGCCGGCGCGGAAAGCGCGGACGTCGGCACCGGCGCAGTGCGCGAGGCAGGCGACCTTGCCGAAGGTGATCCCGTGCGACCTGACCTTGTCGAGGTGCTCGCAGCAGTCGAGCATGGACTCGTCGAACCACCTCCAGGGGCCCTTCCACCGCCTCCCGGGGTCGATGCGGAGCGCGTTGAGGACGACGGACAGGGTGGCCAGGCCGCAGAAGGCCGGCTCCGACTGCGTCTGGAAACAGGAGATGAGGCTGAAGAACCCCTGCATCGTCCCCGCCTCGAGGGCCTCCGAGAAGAGGCGCCTCCCCTCCGGCGAGGCAAACTCCACGGCCGGCGGCGACGGCAGCACACGCCCGTACAGTGATGGCACCGCCGCCGCCGCCGCCGCCGCCGCCTGCCCCTTGCTTTCCCCTTGGCTGCTTGATTTGGACGCCATGCTGCGTGGCCCCTGGCCTCCTACCCCTCTTCGTCTCGTCAATCGTCTCCTCCAGAAAATGGAATCGAGTATCTCATTCCATTTGCTCGAGGAGATCCTCTCAAATCAAAAAAGAAAGAAAAGGCAAGTCACATCTCACAACTCACAAGCGAACCCAACGGCTCTCGAGTCTTGAACCGAAGGTGTCTGGTTGGACATTGACTCACGTTTTCATCTCCGCGTTTCATTTTTTTTTCTAAAAAAATAATCACTTCTAAATTGTTAGCTTTTTCATGGGACGAAAGTTATGGCCATATAATTTGATAATATGGTATATTTTTATTTGCAAGAGAGTTAATATTTATTTAAAAAGTGCAAGCAAACATAAAAGAAAATATAAAAATATCTAGAAGTTTCAAAACGACTTATATTTAAATTTTCTAAAGAAATTTAAAACGACTTATATAAACAATCAAACAGATTAACTGTCATCGAAGTTTAAATACAAATAGAGTTATTATCTACAGTATATGCAAATAAAAAACGAATACCGAGTATTTACATTCGGACCCAAAACTGGTATAGACTACTGGGAGCAGTCACGTATAAAACCACGGATCTACGGCATAAAGATAAATACAAGATTATGTCCATACAAAATATACACGTCACATGGAATTATTCGGATATATACAAATTCGGGTGGATCGAACTTTCGAGAATATTATATGTTTTACTTGGTGTTGGCGTAAAAGATTACGCTAACAGGTTCTCTGAGATCAAGAACAAACAAACAGTGAGTTCGTCTTTAAGAACTATCTCAAGCCTCCGAATGGATAATATCTTAAGTAGTCTGAATAGGTGTATTGAATTAGCTCAGTCTTCGATCCCTATTACAGGGTAAGGAGGGGTGTATTTATAGGCAAAAACATTTAAGGAAAAGACCTATTTACCCCTTGATTATAATCGACATAGTGGAAACTATTCGGTACCCTGAACAGGGCTAAAATGGTAAAATCTGCCCAAAGCAAATAGATAAGCCAAACATCTTATCAATCCTGACGTTTGGCTCCGAAGCCTTATATCGCGCGGAGGGTTCCTTCGGATCATGGATCGAAGCACCCTTCGGCTTCACGACTCCTTCGCCTACGAGCATGAGCCCATCAGCTCCGAAGCTGATAAGTCCTTTTGAACTGTTAGCCTCTAAGTCCTGAGTGTGGGGAGCTCTCAGGATGGTGCCCCCTCCTCTGCCAGATTTTAACCCGGCCGGGATGGCCCCTCGGAAGAGGAAAGCCGTCGCCGAGCCCCCGAAAAAGGCCGGTAAGACCCCCACCAAGAAGAAGAAGGTGGTGAAGATCCCTCCTCAACTGACCCCGGCTTCGTCTGCTTCGTCCTTGGGCATTCGGAGCTCAGCTTCGGAGGAGTCCGGGAGCAAGGGCTCCGACACCCAATTGGCGGAGCACTTCGAGAACTATCTCCTAGAGGGCGACGAGGACGCAGCAAGGGTCCCAACCGAAGCTTCTGCTCGAGAGGCTGCGGAGGTAGACACAGCACATACTCCCGTGCCCGTTATCTTGAGCTCGGAGCCGGATGTCGTCGCCCCCAACTCACCCGTAGCTGGAGTGATCACGGCAGAGGTTGAGGCTCCATCGACAAACACACCGGAGAGGACTTCGGGGAACGACCTCGACGAGATTCTCCGAATGTACGAAGTCGTGGAAGACCCGACGATTTTACCTCACGGTGCCTCCGAAGGTACCCTTCGAATCTTTTGCCTTGGTCGATTCCTGCACAATTTTACTTGTAAATGTTCACCAAATACCTTGATGCGGTAGGTACATTGAAGGGCGACGAAGCCCCGGCGGCACACGATGCTCCAGCTTCTTCTGGGGTTGTGGTTCCGATGGACACCTCGACTCCACTAGACACCCCAGCCCCGATGGCAGGGGCCGTTTCCACCGATGTGGCTCCGGTGGTCAAGGCCATCCCTGCTGATGCGGCTCCCGTGGCTGGGGCCATTCCTGCTGACGCGACTCCAGCCGAAGGGGTAGCCACCGAAGGAGGAGCTACCTCCGCCGGAGTCGAGCTGCCTGTCTTCGTGCCGGGGAGGGGCAAAAGCATGTCAAGCCTCGGACTCCCTCCCGGCCCAACGACGACACCCTCTTCCAACGAGCCTTCGGCAAGCAACTCGGAGGAAGAGGCCACGACAGATGATCGCCAAGCTTTGTCTTGGCTTCCTCTGCTGGCTCCATTTCTGGAGCAACGGACGGGCCTCTGGGCGCTCCTGGAGCCTTTGGCGAAGAAAAGACAGGACATTGCCAACTCTGACTTGGTCTCTGTTCTGAGCGAAGCCAGGGCCCCGGGGCTCAACATGGCCTTTGAAAGGGCAACCCTTCAGGTATAAAAAGTACCGCAAATATTTTCAATTAGTAAATGCAAATACCTGGTACTTACTTGTTCCTTTTGCAACAATTTGTCCTTGCTAGAGCGGCAGCGACTTCCAATGAAGTCGAAACAAATCGACTCAAACAGAAATTCACCACCCTCCAAGCCACGCTTAAGGGCTCCGAAGAGAGAGCACTTCGGTTGGAGGAAGAAGTCCTCGAAGAACGGAGGGCTAGGACCAAAGCCGACAAAGCCCTCCGACTCGCAAGGCAGGACAGCGACGCACTCCGGACTTCAGCCCAAGAAGTTGAAGCCGAGCGCTTGGTGCTCCGGGCGGAGGTTGAGAAGCTCCGGCAGGCGGCGGCTACTTCGAGCACCCAACTGGTAGAGCTCCAAGGCTCTCTCAAGCAAGAGATGGCCCATAAGAGCTCCTTGTTGTCCCAGATGGCCGAAGTGTCTGTTAATGCTGCGGGGCTGGAGACGGTAGAGAAGAAGAATGCCAATGTAGCAGAATGTACCTTGGATGCCCTTCAGGGTACCTTGGAATATTTTGGCACCATGTGCCCTTCGTCTTCTGTTGTGGCCAGCGAGTCCCTCGACCGGAAGCTGAAGAGGATCCAAGTGGCGGCATCGCTGATGATGAGCTCCAGTGTCCGGTACGGAGAGATCTCCGGTCAGTGCGCCGGAATTGGAGTTCTCCACCACCTCAAAGCCCTTCAGATTCCTATCGCTCCGGTCGGGGGTTCGACACCCGGAAGCTTTGCCTCCGAGGACTTGTTGCATCCTTCGCCGAATGTAGCCTCGGCCTGGGAAGTTTTCCGGTCAACCTGGAAGACGGACCACAAGGCTGCAGCTAAAGCTTGGATCGACGAGGCCCGTCGGCAGAAGCAAGCACAGACAAAGCCGCCACTTCCAAACTCGCCAGCTCCGGCACCTCCTGCTCCACCAACCGACCCGCAGGTCTAGTACATAGGACAATTATGTATAAGAAATCTTGTAAAGCCCCTTGCATTAATGAAAAGTTTATAAACGAAGAGCTTGTTTGGGTGTTTTGTTTTTTTAGGTTCTGTCATGCCCTTCAGAACCTGACTTCGAAATACTGGATTTTAACGAAGGGCTCCGGAAGGAGTGGGCAAGCCTCGGGAGTTTAAGGCCTTACCGCCGCTCTCGCTTCTCTGTTCCTCGCAGAGATAAAAGGGAGGTAACCCTCGAGGTTTGCTAAGAAGTCTTAGCTTATATCAAGGAAGAGGAAAAATAGGAGGCATCTTCATCCTCCGAACGTATGGATTGGTCTGATTCGGAGTACCAGGCCGAAGACCCTACGGAGGCTAACTCCGAAAGACTTCTGACTTGGGCCGAGCTTCAAGAGGAGCAGAAGAAACGGCGAGCCTCGAAGAAGAAGAGAAGCACTCGAACAAAAAGGACAATCCTGGTGGCTTCGAGCTCCGAAGGAGGAGGTAGCCGGAGAAGTAGCTCTAGAGGTTGACAGGGTCTCCGATTTTTCTTAGGCTTGGACCAAAACTTCTCTTAATGTAAAAGTATGATAAATTAATATGTATTGCGCCGGAAGCATCTTGTTTGTTCTTTACCCTCCTACCCCTCCTTGTGGGTGGGGGACCTTACGCGTCGCAAAAAGGTCTGTCGGTCACAATGATGTGCACAACAATTCGATGCTTCACACAATACTTAATAACCATATTTTACCTTTTCGTAGGGTTCTTCGAACATAGGTTCGTATACTAGTCGCTTAGGACTTTAAAAGTGTCTCGTTGGCCGGAGCCTTGAAACCTTATTGCTTGGTCACCTTCGACTCTTATACAGATGCTTTGTACCCGTAGGCCGGAAGTTTGTTTATCTTTAAAGTCCTTGAACTCTTCTATGGATCCTAACAAGCCGGAGCCTAGGACCCGTAGGCTGGCCACCTTCAGCTCTTTTACAGATACTTCGAACCCGGAGGCCGGAACTCTGTTCTTTTAAAGTGCTTAGACTCTTCTACGGATCCTAACAAGCTGGAGCCTGGAATCCGTAGGCTGGCCACCTTCGGCTCTTTTACAGATACTTCGAACCCGAAGGCCGGAAATCTATTTATCTTTAAAGTCCTTGGACTCTTCTACGGATCCTAACAAGCTAGAGCCTGGAACTCGTAGGCTGGCCACCTTCGGCTCTTTTACAGATACTTCGAACCCGGAGGCTAGAAATCTGTTATTTTAAAGTCCTTAGACTCTTCTACGGATCCTAACAAGTCGGGGCCTAGAATCCGTAGGCTGGCCACCTTCGGCTCTTTTACATATACTTCGAACCCGTAAGCTGGAAATATGTTCTTTTAAAGTCCTTATACTCTTCTACGGATCCTAACAAACCAGAGCCTAGAATCCGTAGGCTGGCAGCGAAGCCCTTGAACCCATGGTTCGCAGGCTGTTGCCCGGGTCTTGGGAAAGATGCTTGACTCTGCAAGCATCTCCGTCCTCCCGATGCGTCCATCAGGAGTAAGGGATATTCGAAGAGCAAACAAAATTCGACCCTCCACTTTATTTAGAAAAGGAATTTTTACTAGTGATTACAAGGAGCCCCTAAGCGTAGTAACACTTAAGGTGCTCCGCATGCCATGCATGTTTCAATTCTTTCCCTTCTAAATTAGCTAATTTAAACGATCTGGAGCGCCCTGAGCATAGGATAATATATGGTCCTTCCCATTTATTTCCTAGCTTCCCCGGGGCTATTACACTTCGCAAAACTAAATGACCTAGTCTAAGCTCATTCAGCTTTATCTTCGGGTCATACCATGTTTTTGTTTGGCCTTGGTACTTTGTCAGATTGGCGACAGCTCGAAGCCTTGTTTCTTCTGACAAGTCCAGCGAAGTGTTTCTTTCATCTTCATCTCCGGGCTGCACTACACGAAGGGATCCACCCCTGAGCTCCGTAGGAGTCATGGCCTCATCTCCGAATAGTAGTCTAAATGGGGTAAAGCCTGTGGACCTGTCTTGAGTGGTTCAAATGGACCACAAGATCTTGGGAAGCTCCTCGACCCACAGCCCCTTGGCCAACCCGACAATCCGTCGATTCATACCAAAGAGAATGTTCCTGTTGGCTCGCTCGATAGCTCCGTTGTACTGTGGATGGCGCACTGCTGTGAAGCATTACTTAATGCCCAGTTCTTCACAAAATTCTTTGAATGTGTCAGCTTTGAACTGGGTTCCATTATCCACGGTTAGCTCCCTTGGTACTCCGAACCTGCATATAATATTTTGCCAGAAAAACTTTTGCACATTCCTTGAAGTGATAGTAGTCAATGGTTCTGCTTCGACCCACTTTGAAAAATATTCGATTGCTACCACTGCAAACTTCAAGCTACCTTTGGCCATTGGAAAAGGGCCTACGAGGTCCATTCCCCACCGAGCCATTGGCCACACCGGGGCAATGACTTGAAGTGGAACTAGCGGACGGTGGCTTCGTCTTCCCATCCACTAGCATCCTTGGCAGGTTCGGACCAACTCCTCCGCATCTCTTACAATTGTCGGCCAGTAAAGCCCCTGCCGAAGTGTTTTACCTACTAGAGCACGAGGGGCTAAGTGGCTTCCACATAAACCTTCGTGAATGCCCCAAAGTATGTCTTGGCCTTCGGGTTGGGAGATGCACCGGAGTAGAGGAGAACACACTCCGGCTTTGTACAACATTCCACTGACAAGCTTATAATTTCTAGCCCTTGCCTGTAACCTTTGGAAATCCGGACCTTCTGAAGAGCATGTACTACCTTGAAAGATATCCATTATCAGAGCCCGCCAATCCGTGGCTAGAAGGCAAAGGACTTCTGCGGAGGGTAATTAATTAACAGTAGGCTTGACTAGTTCTTCATAAAAAGCGCCCTCCGGTAGGTCCAATGCTCCGGCTGCAGCCTTTGCCAGAATGTCTGCAAGTTGATTATCTGCTCGAGGGATACTTCAAACAAAAAATCCTTTGAATGCTTCTTCAGTCTTGCGGATTTCCTCCAGGTACTTCGCTAGATGTGGGTTCTTTGCTTGAAAGCTTTTATTGACATGCCCTGCGACGACTTGGGAATCTGTTTTAATTATTATCCTTACTGCTCCAAGTGCCTTTGCCTTTTGGAGGCCTAGCAGGACCCCTTCGTATTCTGCGATATTATTGGTGGTCTTAAAGTTGAGCCTCGCAGAATACATGGCCTTTTGCCCTGACGGTGATATGATGATTGCTCCAGCTCCGGCGCTAGATGCCTGATAAGCTCTGTTAGAAAATATTGTCCATAAACCTTCGGAAGGCTCCTTTGGAGTCCAAATTTCTGTTCTTGCTGTGAAGGAAATTCCGAAGGGGGCTAGCTCGACAGCCCATTTCCCGATCCTTCCCGTAGAATCTTTGCTTCGGAGCATATCACCAAGAGGGTACGAGGTAGGAACAATTAAGTTATGATCCAGAAAGTAATGCCTTAGCTTCCGTGAGGCCATTACCAGGGCATAATCTAATTTCTCGAGCTCGGAGTATCTTATCTCAGCTCCGGACAAAGCTTCTGAAACAAAATAAATTGGATTCTGTACCAGCTTTCCCTTAAGCTCAACTTCCCTGACCAGTACTGCACTTACTGCGGAGCCTGTGGCTGCAAGATAGAGGAGGAGTGTTTCCTCCGAGAGGGGCACAGTAAGCGTTGACAGGCTTCCGAGGTATGCTTTGATATCATCGAAGCTCTTCTAGCACTCCGGCATCCAATTGAATCTTTCGGACCCCTTTAGGGCTTTGAAAATTGGGAGGCTTCGTTCTGCTGACCTGGCCAGGAATCTACTAAGAGCTGCGAGCCTTCCTGCTAGCTTCTGGACTTGCTTCAAATTCCCTGGTGGAGCCATTCTTTGCAGTGCACTTATCTGCGTTGGGCTAGCTTCGATTCCCATGCTCGAGACTAAGTACCGTAGCAGTTTTCCTGCTTGCGCTCTGAATATACATTTTTCAGGGTTGAGGCGTACTCCACATGCTCGGAGGCTCTCAAACGTTTCAGCTAGGTCTAGACTATGCTGGTGCTATTGAGCACTTTTGATTACAATGTCATCCATATAGGCTTCGACATTTCGGCCTATTTGGTGACCTAGAGCCTTAGCTATTAAACGTGAAAATGTGGCTCCGGCATTCCGCAAGCCAAAAGGCATTCTTATATAACAAAATACCTCGGAAGGAGTTATGAAACTTGTCTTGGCTTCATCTTCACGCTTCAGCCAGACTTGATGATACCCGGAGTAAGCATCGAGGAAGCTTAGTAATTTGGAGCCGGCTGTGGAATCCACCAGCTGGTCTATTCGGGGCATCGGGTAGGGGTCTCGCGGGCATGCTTTATTTAATGAAGTAAAATCAATACACATGCGCCACTTGTTTGAGTCCTTCTTCCTTACAAAAACAGGGTTTGCCAACCACTCGGTATGGTCTACCTCCCTGATGATGCCAGCCTTCAATAATTTTTCTACTTCGATCTTTGCGAGGCTTGCCCTTTCCGCAGACAGCTTACGGAGCCCCTGGCGTACCGGCCTAGCCTTCGGGTTGATGAGCAAGTTGTGCTCGATGATACTCCGATCAACCCCGGTGATGTCTTCGTCAGTCCAGGCAAAGACGTCCAAATTTTGCTTGACGACTTCTTCCAACGAGGTAGCTATCTCTGGGGATAGCCCCTTGCCGAACTGTATTGGGTATTCTTTGCCATCCTTCGAAATTATCTTCGTCACGACATCACCTTCCGAGCTTGGTTTAAGGGAGAGCCTCTTCGAAGAGTTTGAAGCCTCCAGAACCTCTTCTGCATGGTCCGTCACATTATGCACTTGCCGGGGGTCCAACGACTGGCCGTGACCATACTCCATCCTTCGGGCTATAGCCTGGTCTCCTAAAACAGTAAGAACTCCACCTTACGTGGGCATTTTGAGACAGAGATAGTTGTGATGCGCTATAGCTCCGAATTGGTTCAGCATCCCTCGCCCGAAGATTGCGTTGTAAGCATAGGGGGCGTCGACGACGTCGAAGATCACCTCCTCCACCCTGGCCAAAGTCCCCTCTCCGAAAGCAACCTCGAGGCCTATTTGGTCGAGGGCATCGAGAGGCGGACCTGCGAAGCCTTGAAGTGGCCAGGCCACTGGAAGTAGATGCTTCCGGGGTATGCACATTTGATCGAAGGCCTGGACAAAAAGTATGTCTGCGGAGCTCCCGCCGTCCACCAGGATCCTTCGGACTTCCACCCATGCTATATCTGCGGAAATGACCAAGGGGTCAGCATGGGGGAACTTCACCCCCGCGGCATCACTGGCAGTAAAAGAAATAGGCACATGAGACCATTCTGGCATTCCTTCTGTGGAACTCGAAGTCCCAATGTGCCCTACTTCGCGAACGTATTCATGCTGCTGCCTCTTGGACATGTTACCGAGGGTCCCCCCTCCGGAGATGGGCAGGACCACTCGCTTGCCGCGGTCTTGGGGATCTTCCTGCTTTGGTGGTGGCATAATGTTGGCCACCGGCAGTCGCATGGGGGCTTCGGGGACACCGGCTCGGGACACAATTTGCACAGGCTCCGACCGTGGCTCTAGTGGGGTTCGATCCGAAGTACCCTGCCCGGTACTTCATCCTAGGTATTCACCCCGAAGGGTTAACACCGACTTGCAGTCCTTCGTGTCATGGCTTCTATTGTTGCCATGCACGCAGCAGAAAAAATTCTGGCGCCTGCCAGGTACTCTTTCTTGAGGCTTTGGCACTCCAGCCTTGAAGCCTTGCGCCTGCTGATAACTGGCAGGTGCCTTCGGAACGGAGGGTGCGATGCTTAACACCTCCGAACAGAAATGTTTATTTCCTCACCTGTGATCGCCGAAGCGATTGTCTTGAGGGGGTTGTAGAGAAGCTGAGGCTTCGGGCTTCGTCTTCACTTCTCGGAGGGAAGGTGCGGGTGCTACGGCCCGTCGAAGGCAGCCCTCCTCCACCTTGGCATACTGCTCGAAGTATGCCATCAGTTGTGCCACGGATGACACAGGCTTCCGATGGAGTTTGCTGAGGAGATCGGGGTTCAGCACCCCTTCGCGGGCGGCGTCGACTACCGAGGAGGTAGACATGCCCTTGATCTACGACTTGGTGTGGGTGAAGCACGTGAAGTATTCCCGAAGTGTTTCTCCCTCTCGCTGCTTCACTTGGAACAATCTCCCTGTCGACATTGGAGCCACAAAGGTACCCTGGAAGTTGCTTACGAACTTCCTCTATAACTGATCCCACGATCTGATCGATCCTGGCTTCAGGGACCAGAACCACCAGAGCGCTACACCTTCGAGAGCGAGGGGGAAGCACTTTGCCATAGTGTTGCGCACCCCTACGCTTGCTTCTATCGCTAGGGCGTACGAGCGAGCGAACTCTCTGGGTTCTGACCCGCCGGAGTATTTGTGCAACTTCAAGGCCTTGAATCTGGGATCGAAAGGCACCCTTTGCAAGTCCGAATGTAGCGGAGACTCATCGTCGAAAGATGCGTTTTCAGCCTCCTCCGGGACTTGAACAGCTTCGGGAAGGTTGTGAGCACCACCGTCTTGGGGCCCTTCTGGAGTCTCGGTGGAGGCCTAGGAGCGGAGGCGATCAGCGGCCTCTTGCCTCCATCTAGCCACTTCCTCCTGAAGCCGCGCTATCTGAGTAGCTTCGGCCTCAGGAAGGTCTTCGTCTTCGCCGGAGGGTAGCTCCGAGTCTTGGGAACTGAGATAATCAGTTTGGAGCACCGTAGGAGGAGCCCGAGGGCCTCTAGGCACTCGACGCCTAGTGACACCCTCGGGGACCGTTGGAACAGCTGAGGGTCTGGCTCCATTGGTCCGAGGGGACCTTCGGAGAGGACCCGAGGCTTGGCTTCGCTTGGGAGGCATAGCCAGCAACGGAGAGGTCCGAAGTCCGAGGACTTTGATTGATCTGGGAAGGCAAGGGAAGGCATTCGAACCGCACTAGGAATCCCCTTACCGAAGGGTGTGCGGAATCTTAGGACTCTGAGGCTCCCTCCGTAAGTGCTTTTCAAAGTGCAGTCAGCAGTAGAGAACTAGCTTCTAGAACTAGGATCCCCACGGACGGCGCCAACTGTTGGCGTAAAAGATTACGTTAACAGGTTCTCTGAGATCATGAACAAATAAACAGTGAGTTCATGTTTAAGAACTATCTCAAGCCTCCGAATGGATAATAACTTAAGTAGTCCGAATAGGTGTATTGAAATAGCTCAGTCTTCGATCCCTATTACAGGGTAAGGAGGAGGTATTTATAGGCAAAAACGTCTAAGGAAAAGACCTATTTACCCCTTGATTACAACCGACATAGTGGAAACTATTCGGTACCCTGAACAGGGCTAAAATGGTAAAATCTGCCCAAAGCAAATAGATAAGCCAAACATCTTATCAATCCTGTCGTTTGGCTCCGAATCCTTATATCGTCCGGAGGGTTCCTTCGGATCATGGATCGAAGCACCCTTCGGCTTCACGAATCCTACGCCTACGAGCATGAGCCCATCAGCTCCGAAGCTGATAAGTCCTTTTGAACTATTAGCCTCTAAGTCCTGAAAGTGAAGCATTTTCCCCCAACACTTGGTATGTTTAAAGAGGTTTAACTCTGAGATTTATGCTTAATTTATAATTTGTATAATATAATAAAATAGTTTAAATTTTTATTTTTATTTTTACTCTAAAATAAAAACTTTACAAAGCACACAAGAAAATTATATATGATAAAATTATAAGGAAACATCAGGTGTTGTTTTTTACTGACATTTCGACTCTACGCCAAGGGAATATCACATACCACGAATATATTCATGTTATCTGTTTATTTCACTTACATTGCAAAGGTGTATAACATGGATAATGTGCCCTTGTTATTGTTTGCACATGAAATTAGTCATGAGGTTAAATATGAATGATTGTATGATATATGACATGTGAACTTGCATTTTTTTCTGTTTAACATATACATTATAGAAATTGAAATGAAAACCGGGATGTATTATGCAATATGCATACATCAATCTTGTATATATGCATTGCATCCAAACAATTATTTGATTGGTTGAGTTGCTGCTAGATGTGCTGAGTTGTACAAATTGCAATTAATTAATCAGATACTATGATTTGTTTGATTGTATCATACTGTCCTAGATTTATGTCTGTTTGTTTGAGGCAAAAAACAAGGATCAAGATGCTAGAGCTATATGCTGAATAAAGTTTTTTCTCATCTCAGAAGTAACTTCAAGCAAGTATGTTGTTTCATTAGTTGCAAAATTTCCAAAATAATCCTCCTTGTGTATTTATGTATCTTACTTTTTGGGTTCAGATCATATTAAGTTGCAAAATAATCTCCTTGTGTAATTATGTATTTATGTTCTGTTTTTCTTGTGTAATGTGGTGTAATCCGATAATTTCAATTCGTTTCCGATCCGAGTCCGCACTGAATCCACGCCAAATCCAATATCCGAAATAATTCGCTCCATATCTGTATCCGTATGCTATCCGCATCTGCTCTGAATCCGATCAAATAAAATGATATAGGATATGGTACGAAGATCATCCGTGTAAATCCGATGTGTTTTCACCCGTACAGTTAAAAAGAACTAACAACCAAATGAATCCCAAAGACTTGTACCAATTTTTATGAGCTAAACGTTGGATCATTTGCCCAAATTACAATATGGTATGCATTTTAAATTCACGATATCATTTCTCAATAAATATATTCAGTAACATAATAACTTTTATAGTTTAAAATTTATCTCAATATGACAATTTTGTATCAATAAAAGATAACTTTTATATTCAATATACTCCTATTACTTCAAACCATAACTCGTTACTATATCCAACAACCTCCTCACACGTCTCAATAAGAATAATATTTATTCGTAATTATTTTTAATACAAATACTCAAACTTAAAACATAATGCAGTTTAGAACGGATAAAATATAAAATATTATAAATAAATTTAAAATTATTTATCATATTTAATATTAAATTCATTTATTTAAACCATCTAATCGAACCGTTTAATCAAATAGCTAATCATTTATTTATCAATGGAGAAGTGGGACCAGCGTGAACGTAGACCACCTACCGTGGAGTGGTTTCAGCACAAACACCCTGGGTGGGGTGGAGTGGTTTCAGTGCTCCGCACCACTGAAGTTGCTGCTGGTCTTATCTGACTTTTTTTTTTTACTCGGTTCGGTTTTTTAATAACAATAGTAAAATGCTCATGCTTTCGATACAAACAAAAGAAAAATATTATAATATTATTTAAAATAAATTAAATATATTTTTATATGTTCCATGTTATTTATTTTTAATTATATGTGTCAATCCATTTCTATTGATTTATTATATAATATTTAATAGTATTAAGGAGTAAAGTGCAAAAATTACAATAGAAATAGGCGGATGTCATATTCACCACCTTCTTTTAAATTTGAATATCTGTATTTGCATTTAAAAAATTGAATATTCGTATTTACATTTAATATTTTGAATATTAAAATACGATAGATGATTATGTTCCTATATTTAAATTTGAATATTTGTATTTGAATTTAAAAATTTAAATATTCAAATACGATAGATGATTATGTTCCGATATTAAAATTTGAATATTTTTATTTACATTTAAAATTTTGAATGTTTAAATATGATAGATGATTATGTTCCTATATTTAAATTTGAATATTTGTATTTATATTTAAAAAATTGAATATTTAAATACAATAGATGATTATGTTCCTATATTTAAATTTGAATATTTGTATTTATATTTAAAATTTTAAATATAGTCATTCATTATTAAACAATAAATAATTTATTATGTATTGTGTTTTTGTCAAATACATGTAAATAGTGTGTGAAGAAATGATGGAAAATGAAAATAAGGGGTCGATTTTGAGAGCTACTGCTAACTCAGAAAATAGGTCTCTCAAAAATAAGGGAGTACTCAAATAAAAAGTAAGGGTCCTAATTTGAGAGCTAGTGTTGGAGTTGCTCAAGCATCTCCAATACAGTGCTGCTGGTCTTAGATCATCTGACTTTTTTTACTCGATTCGGTTTTTTAATAACAATAGTAAAATGCTCATGCTTTTGATGTAAACAAATGAAAATATTATAATATTATTTAAAATAAATTAAATATATTTTTATATGTTCCATGTTATTTATTTTTAACTATATGTGTCAATCCATTTTTATTATTTTTTTATATAATACTTAATAGTATCAAGGAGTTAACTGTAAAAATTATAATAGAAATAGGTGTATGTCATATTCACCGCCTTCTTTTAAAAGGACTATAGATGTCGTTCTAGACATTAATTGCTACAGAAAAATAATACTGAAAAGATGTAGCCAAATTTGAATTTCTGAAAATAATTTTGAAAGATTGTGTTGCGGTTTTTTGGCCGTTATAAATGCAAACATAAAATTTTTATCCTAAATTATTTTTCAAGTTGCGTAAAAATTAAGTGGCTCATTTTTAATTTAAGGGTAAATAAGTATGCATTAATTTATTTATAAACTAAATAAAATCGTATTAATATGATAGCACTTTCTGGACAAATTCCCATGAATGCTTTTCATATATCCAAACTAAATATATAAAATATAGTGATGCTTATCGTTTTTTTTGACAAACTGATGCATAAAGTTTTGAAAGTTTCGCTTTCTGAGGTATGCTAAAAAGATGTGCCTTTTGACAGTAAGGTCTATAAATTGAAATGCTTAAATATCCGGTTTTGTCAAAATTTTAAATTTTAAAGAACCGAAATGCAAATCATGTATGAAAATTATGCTGGCATCCAAACTTGTAACAAGAGCACATGCATCCTTAACATCTGCTGTAGTGTTATATTGGCATATCAACACTTTTCTCAACCAATTTTTGGTCATACTTGGTTGAATTGTGACTTGTGTTTGGATTTGCATCTTAATTTTAAAATGCATTTATTTGTTTTTTCATTGCTTTATTTTTTCTAGCATTTGCTTTTAGACCGCTAAGATTAGATACATAAAAGTTTTACTCAAAATATATTTCAATGATTTGGTCCCATGCCTTATAACCGTAGCTAAAAAAGTTCAACTAATCAGACAAGGTTATGATAATACGACAAAAAAAATCAAAGATTGGCAATATTATACCTTTTTCCTTCTCTAATCTTTGATAGATCTTAACGCCAAGATTTAATAAAGCTCAGGCCCACTAAAGATGTCACGCGGTCAACAGAAGTCAAAAAGGATCCGGTCAAGAAAAATTAAGGAAGTTCGTCCATGCTGTTACAATATGACTAGACACAAAAGAGCTGATGGTGTAAAGATTAGAAGAAGATAAAGAATATCTGGAGTCAGTTAAGATAGAGTGCTTGGACGGCAAGTCTTCGGACTATAAATATTTACCCCAAATTAGATTAGAAAAAGACATCTCTGTCAATCAACAACCTAGCGCATCGTCATCCTTGGCTTTTCCAAGGTTAATCCAGCAGGGTTCGACACTCGGAGCTAGGTTGCATCGTTTCGATCTTCGACGAAGAGGTGAGTCTCTTCACCCCTGACGCCCGTACCAATTAGGTCAGTATCCTCACGGCTGCATTATATTGATCTCTTGAGGTGAACGTCGAAATAGTACGATCACCGATTGTTCTCGTATATTAGCTAAGTCTAAGGTTGCATCAGTTCAGTTTGATCTCTTAGATTGATGTGATCTAGGTGTGATAGTTTGAGGCTTCATCGGTTAGGTCCGACATCTCTTGTTATTGTATCTCTTTCATGTTGTATACCATTCATCTAAATAAAGCATGTCCGATACTTTGACATATTATTAAGATCATCGTGACTAGCTACTGTCTTAGTTAGGTCTAATCTAGTTATTGTGATGATTTTCAGGAGACATGTTATCTGGCATGTTTTATTTATTTTTGTCGGAGTACAAGCCGTCAAGTTATCTTCAATCTATGCCACATCTTATTCGTCATCGGAGAGTGTCCATCGAACCGTATGCATAAAACTGCTTATCCCATCGGCTGATGGCATGGTCGCCCAATCGGTTCAAACATGGTCATCGACCCTATGGCCGATCGACATGATATTCCACTATCTCACCATCTTTGCCATAGTCATCGGTGTCGCGCCCCGATTTAATAAATCAGGACTTTATTGAAGTTCCATAGAAAATCAATAAAACAAGACGTTCATCATGCGACCACGTACAATACGGGCAATCATTCACGGTTCGTAGACCGCATTAATACAAAAGTGAATAAAGGTGAAGAGAAACTAATAAAATAAGGGTCCTAGATGAACGCCTCCTTCCAGTCTCGCCTTGACTGGGTCGCTACTCCAGACCTTCATCCTCCTCGTAGTAGACTGGCTCTGATGATGTAAGTCAACGGGGTGAGTACAGATGTACTCAGCAAGCCACCGAATGCAAATATAATGCAAGGTAATAACAAGGGAGATAGTGGCTAGTTTTGCGGAAGCAGCATAATTGTAAAGCTTTAAATGTGAGCAATTTATTAGAACGAAAAAGTAAACATGTGTGTGTGCATCATCATCTTCTAACTAGAGGGGTACAGTCAGCCCCACCTCGCTCAACAGTCCTTACGTGCCATGAATAACTCTACCATTCAAACAAATGTAAACTAACTGCGAGTAGTCACACAACCCGCCCTTGACCGTGGGCTCGGCTTTTCGAAAAGATTAAATTACTCTGATCAGAGATGTACCATTGTACCCACAAGGCACGCACTCATCACCTACACCGAAGTGTAACGAGATGACCCATCACACGGGAACTCGTGCCAAAACCTTCCATATAGTCCTCCCTGACTCAATAGCACCCTCTTATGGGTTTCATATGGTGTCCCGACGCATCAGAGCCCCACCATACCCCCCCTTGAGCCTCGTCGGTACAAGTCGCCCGCAGGCTAGCCCCTTGCCCCCTCCTCTATGGTGCATCGAGCCGGAGTATTCCATACTTCCAGTTAGGACTTACCCATTAGACTTGTGGTTGGTACGGAAGTGCTTTGCAACAGATCCCGCAGACCGGTCCTTATAGTGCCTCGGGTGCGACAAACCAGTGCCCGAGCTTGCACCCGGAACCCACCATACTTATAACCTAGCCAACTCCAACAGAGTCCAGAGACGAGAATAACAGGAAAATTCATATACAGAATCCAGCTATCTACGACTCGTTCTTTTTAACCTATAGCAGTTGTGCCAGTACATTGGGCACTAGCTAATATTTTTATAGTAGAGTGACAAGGAGTTAAGGCTCAATAAGCATGGCTTGGGTTTGCACACAAGGACGGGGATCTACTAAATATATAAGTGTAAGGCTTGAATATTTGACTAATGCAATATTAACCTATGGGTTATAGCGATAATTTATTAAAACATGGGCTCAATTATGATCAATTGTTTCCACAGAGATGGTCGATGACTTGCCTTGATCAGCAAAGGGGGATGGAGGAACCTCGGGGTAGAACTCCTGCTCCTCGATGAACTCGTAGTCTTCTCGATACGGAAAAATAAATAATCCATTCAATAAACAGATAAAATCCACCAAATAAAGGAACATACATGGTTGAGGGTGTTTTTATGTGAGGTAATATTTTAATATTCTGAGTTTTTGCATAAACAGTAAAGTTTAACTTTTTAGGATTTTTCCCTAATTCATTTTGCTGAATTAATAATTTATCCCTAAGGGGTTTCTATTCTTTTATTTGCTAAAAATATTTTGGGTAACAGTAACATGCTGTTTTTATGGCATTAATGTGTAGAGAATAATTTACTGAATTTAACAAAATTTGAATGGTGAAATTTGGAGTTAAATTGAGCAAGATATGAATTTTCAAAGTTTAAACAATTTTCTGGAATTTTATTTAAACTGGAAAATGGGCTCTGGTCCACGGTGAGCCAGGCCCACGGTGGACCGCGCCACAGTGCGCGTGGACTGAACCGATCTGGATCGTTCGATCCAGATCAAGCGGCCAGGCGCGAGGCGGAACGTTTAAATGAAAATGGACGGCTGCGATTAGATCCTGTGAATCGGTACGACGTGGACGCACCAGATTGAGTCAACTTTTTAAGTCGCGATCAACGGCTAGGATTAAAGGGTACCGGTTTGACCAGATCTGAGGGCTCAGATTAGTTCCCACAGGATCTAATCTGTGCCGTCCGATCCAGATCGTGCGGCTCAGATGTGATCCGGCACGGCACGCGCTAAGGGGTCGAGTACCCCCTTCGTCTCCGGCGACGGCGGGCTCGGGTGCGGCCACGGCGACGACGGCGAGGGCCTAGGGGCCTAGGGGCCTAGATCATGGCGAAAATGGAAAGAGGAGAGGATGGCGATCACGATGTTACCTCTGGCGGCGACGGAGGGCGACGGACGGCGGCCGGCGGCGAGGGTAGACGAAGCAAGGCGTTCGGGTGGTCGACGGCGACGGCGATCCGGCGGTCTTCACGGCCGACGGAGTGGATGCCGGGGATGGGCGAGCGACGACGGATCTGATGGTGGCGGTGGCTAGGGCGGCGAGGGTCCGAGGCGGCGGCGATCGCTCGCCGGAGGCAGAGTAGTGGAAGAGCTCGAAAAAGTGGCAACGGTGCTCTGGAGGGCTTCGGCTAGGGCTTTAGGTGGTGTGGCTGAGGGCGGCGTGGGCGAGGGTATTTATAGGGTCACCGGCGGCGGACAAATGGAAGGAAACCGAAGGTTTCCTTCCTTCTCTGGCGAGGGTTCCATTCCCTCGGCCCGGCTTCCATACTCATCAAAACGCGTGGCCTAAGGGCGGAAAGGGATCGGGGGGCTCCGGGGAAAGGTGTCCGAGGTAGATTCAACTGGATCGGGGCGGCCGGCGGCGAGGGAAGGAAAGGGGGTCACCGGAAGGAAAGGGGAGCGATCCCCTTCCATCGGGGACGAAGGTCCTGACAGGTGGGCTCCACCTGTCAGTGGGCGAACGGGAAAGGAAAGGGGCCGACAGGCGGGGCCGAGCGGTCAGTGGGCGAAGGTGAGCACATGGAGGCTGACACGTGGGGCCAGGCGGGGCGCGGGCGGGAGGAGAGAGGGGAGGCGAGCGCCGACAGGTTGGTCCCACCTGTCAGTGGCTCAAGGCTTGGGCTGGGCTGGGCTCGGCCACTTTGAAGGTTGCGGCCCGTTTAGGAATTAAAATTGTTTTCTGATTTAAAATAATTCCAGTAATTCATTTATTTGATTAAGGGTTGAATCACTGTTGATAAAAATTTGTAAAAATTCCTAAAATTATATTCTGATCTCTAGTTCTTCTCATAAAATTTTCAAGTCCAGATTTTGAGTATTTCTCCCTGTTTGGCTTTATTTGGGTTCTTTTGTGATTTTTCCTTTAATAATAAATCCAGAAATGATTTAAATAATATTTTTCTTTTATTTTAATCCTTTTTAATTTCTGGGGTGTTACAATCGGCTTGCCAGCCGATCGGCTATACTACTGATGTCATACTTTTTGTTCCCTTATCAGTTGCAGGGTCTAACTGATTGGCACGCCTTAAACACTTTTTTTAAGAACGTAGAACCTACACTAGAGTTAAGTAGATCTTCCAGACCACGTGTGTGTCAAAGTATGACTAAAAATACACCAACATGCTTTTTGGCACGTCTAGTGGGACCATCTCCAGCAACTCAGCCATGGCAATTGAGGTCAACGACAACAACGTCATCCCGATCACCCTGGATTCCTTGACCAAAGAACAAAGACTTGAGGTGCAACAATACATGGAGGAATTCCAAAAGTCGTGCTTGCAGGCTTACGACATGAATCGGCTGGGTCCCGTCTAGAAGAATCCATTGCCGAGACCAGTGCTAGCCATAAAAGATGGCCAACCAGCGGAGAACCCTTAGGCCAATCTTCAAGAGATCATCGAGCAGGCAATTCATAGCTCATTGGTCAGTCAATTTGGAACACTGGCCAATACTCTTCAGGGGTTGAACAAGAAGGCTATTGAGGGCACCGTGGTTTATGGACCGCTGCAAGGTCCGACATACTTCCCCGATGACCAGACAAAACTATTGCACACTCGGCTGGCACCACAGCAGCACCTCGCCCAGTCATGAAGGCAACAAGACAGCTCATCCGACAGGCCCTGCACAGGGCCTGCCATAGAGCACACTGTATGGCATCGAGAGGAATGCATCGGTGCTGCTCCCAACATTCAACCCAATACTGCCAAGACAAGGGGTGTCGCAAGTAGTGTACGACATCGCAAGAAATACACTGTCGGACCTCGTGCTGCTATGGGGGCACCTGATGGCATCTGTCTCGAGTATCATCGGACGGCATACTACGGAGCAAAGCCCTACGATGATGAGGGGCGGTACAGGCACAACGCTGTCCGGCAAAAACAGTATCAATAGGCCCCAACACCTGACCAACATCCAACACCGAGGCAGAAAGAAGACAACTGAGTGAATCAGATCATGAAGGTTATTAGAGATCAATTTGGGCTGAAGCCCAAAGAGCAGACTTACATGTATCGGCGGCCATACCCGGAATGGTTCGATCGAGTACCACTGCCAGGCCGATACAAGGTACCTGACTTCACCATGTTTTCGGGACAAAACTCGATCTCCACAATCGAGCATATCAGCCATTTCCTCACCCAGTGCGGAGATGCATCGGGCAACAAGGTGCTAAGGGTCTAATTATTCCTGTTGTCTCTATCGGGATCGACCTTCACATGGTTCTCTTCACTGCCAGTGGACTCCATTAGAGGCTGGGCGGATTTAGAGAAGAAATTTCACAAATATTTCTTCACTGACATCCAAAAGATGAAACTTACCGACTTTGACAGACATGAAACAAAGAATGAAAGAGTCAATACAAGATTATATCCAAAGGTTCCGAGATGTACAGAGCAGGTGCTACAGCATGAACCTCAGTGACAACCAGTTGGTAGAGCTAACGTTTCAAGGGCTCCTAAACCCTATTAAGGAGAATTTTTCATCACACGAGTTCGAAAGCCTCTCGCAACTGCTACAAAGGGTATCGACACATGAGAGCCGATTTCAAGAGGCCAGAAGGGATAGGTACCAGAATAAAGTGGCATACGCCCAAGTATACCATTCGGACTCCGACGAGAGCAGTGACTCGAATGCATAGGTTAGCATGGCCGAGTGGTCCAAGAACAAGAAATAGGTTGCGTGCCCGTCGGTGAAGCCGAGCGAAAAGGAAGAGAAGTACGAATTCGACATCAATAAGGCCGACAAAATATTCGACCTATTACTTAAAGAGAAGCAAATTCACCTATCACTTGGCCGCATAATACCACCTACCGATGAGTTGAAGAAAAGAAAGCACTACAAGTAGCACAACTCCCCGTCGCATCACACCAACGAATGCAAAGTGTTCAGGCAGCAAATCCAATCGGCCGTGGAGCAAGGCCGAATCAATTTCAACGATGGGAAGAAGCCAATGAACATCGACGGTCATCCATTCTCGGTTAACATGGTACATGCCCATTACATTGATGATCGACACATGAGGAGAGGTAGATGGATCAGTAGTAACATCACCTCCTCAGGCCTCATCAGGAAGTACTAGAGGAGGTCAGAAGAGAGGGAGAACAATGAAGACGGTCATGGTTACTTGCGTTTCAACACCCATTGGAACTGCGAGTTCTTCAGGCTTTGCTGGAAGGGGTTGCGTCTACCATCCATGGACGACTTCCCAAGATGCGGTGCTCAAGACAGGACGCAAGATGGTCATTGGCCACACTACATCAAGCTTGGGCCGCATGATCGGGAGACTGTGCACCAAAGGTTGTCACCTCCAAGGATAACGGTGTTCGAAAGACTTGATCCCATCAATACCGAAGGCATTAGCGAGATGGCCGACAATGGCAAGGGCGTAGCAAGAAAGACACAACGGTGTCCCCAGGATCTTCACGAGGGGTCAGAAGAAAAGGGTGCAACATCTGCGGCAAAGAGAAGTTAAGGCCCAAATGTGCGAAGAAGAAACTGATCGGCCATGTAGAATCAAGAGTGAATGGCGACTAAAAGATAAGGGTGATCATGAAGGTGAGAATGTATCAGATTGCGATGTCAACCCGATCAACGAGGATCTTCCCAAGCTCATGCTATGAAGACAACGCCAAAAAGCGAAGGGAGAAATCGACCAAACCTTTCCATAGCCGATGAACCAAAGTGATGCATGCATCAGATCAGGCAGAAGGTCGAGGCCAACCTTTGCAAGTAGTCAGACCTCCCAACGATATAAGAGCAAGCTAAAGGATAGTATGTTGAAAGGGGGAAAGAGACCGAACGAGGCGATTGAGGAAGCATTTCCCGATCATTTGGACAAAGCATACACAACCGATGCCAATGGTGTCGCCTTGAGACGGCCGATGCAAAGGCATCGCCCTTAGCTAAATTCACAAAAAATCACAACTTACAGAAAGAAGCTCAACAGTAAGGCAAAAGAATCGGCGGCAATATATTGCAAGAAGGAGAAATGTTTCATTACAAAAGTGCCAATTATACATGAAGATTAGAGTACTCGACAGATGGCCTCAATCGCCCGTAGTCGTATAAGGTCGATGTTGTGAATAATGGCCCGATCTTCGGTGTCCGAGCCAAGAATACCTTGAAGGGTGCGGTGGCAGCATTCTGCGTGGCAGACAACATTAGTGAATCGACATTTCTAGGCTTCGACTCGGACTAGCAAAGAGACCACGACACCCTATTGTTCGGCAATTTGCGCCCGGGTCCGCTCCATCTCCGTGATCAGATCGGCCTCCCTCGATCGCAGCCGATCAAGCTCCTGTGATGTGATTGAAGACTCAGCCTCGACACGCTCCAATAGGGTCCTCTCAGCCACAACCGCCTCCTTACGAGCCTTCATTGCCTCCGAGAGCGACGCTCGACTAACTCAGTCGGCTATCCTCTTGGTGGCTTGCTACACGGACGAGCGATGGTACTCCAGGAATGCAGCCGGTGTGAGAGCATCGGCCAGCTCTGACGAAAGGTGGTCTAAGACGTCATTGAAGCGCCCCTGTATCAGCCCCGAATCATTAACTAGGACCTCTACTGGATCATCCAAGCGACGCAGTAGATTCGACAATACCTCTTTCACGGCTGAGGGGAGTTGAGTCGAGGACGATGAGGGAACACCGGCAGCTCCCTCCATAAACGGTCGGACATCAAAGGAAAACTAGTGGGCAAAGGACTAAAAGAAGAGAAGAGTGGTAAGAAAAGACTCATCATAATATAATGGTGGGCGTAAAGGTACTTATGTCAATAGGACGACAGAGGAAAATGATCATAGAGTACTATCTGTAGAACAAGCAACGGCGACATCGGCCACTAGGAGAGTGTGTGACCCCTCTTCCTCAAGGCTACCTTGGAGGACAGGCGACCCCGTGGCATCCTCCATCTGCCGTAGTGGAGGCCGATGCCAGCCATGCAGAAGACAAATAGGAAAAGGAGAAACGAGTTGAGTACCTCATGAGATGAAATAGAAGGAACCCCAACATCGAACACCACGCCTCCTAGCATATCAGCCTCTGCAGTGGCTACCGTATCAGCCCCAATGATGGCCCTCACCGCAATACCACCAATAGGCAAGGGCGACCAGGTGCTGGCTGGTTCATCAGCTATCGAGCTAGAAGCATCCGGAGAGAATACGATGGCAGGGGAGGAAGGCTGGATATTAAAGGGTGGCAGACGTTGAAAGCTAAAAACAAGATAACTCGGGCAAAGATCCAAATTTACCTAAACTAATGAAGACACTTCGGTAGCAGCCTCGGCTTGCTTGGCCAAGGGAGTGGACGACGTCGACTGGAGGGAAAGAGAACACATTATGAAGGAGAAAATACATCGCCAAGTATCTAGGAGAATAAAAAAGGTACCTAGCCAAGTCGAGGACTAATGGATCAGCGAGTTCCTCCGTCCGACACCTTGCGCTTATGCGTTGGAGTTTTGACTCGCCTGTTGGAGAGCAAATCCTTCAAGGTAGGATCCCCACTACACAGAACACTGATAGCCGATTGCAGATGATAGTCAATCGGTCGACCACTTCGGCTCACTTGCAAAGCTTCCGCGCCACCCCCTGCATGACACAAGAGTTAGTGAAGGAGCAAGATAACAAGGAAAATGGGCGAAAGGAGTCTACCAGTAAGGAATCATCGGCATAGTCAGGATACAGGTGCTCGTAGTACGACCTCAAAGGCCGGTCAAAAAGGTGCATCACCCATTCACCCCACCACACATCGAAGTCAATAGACCCGATGGTACAAGACAACCAAGGAGAGAGGTTGCCATAGGGTGCCCCATCGGCTATTCGGGATAGTTCATCATACTCCCGGGCATTCATAATTTCTCCGCAGATTTGGATTCGGCTGATAAAGAATAGTTGAGGAGGAAACTGACTGAACCCTAACTGCCACGAGTAGATAGTCGGGTGATAAAATTCATAAGAAGCCCAGCGGGTAGTGAATTTAACAAACAGAAGGCAAGGGGTGATCAAGGTTTCGAAAATTTTGGTGGACCCCTCGTTCTGGCACACGTCGGTCAAGATAAATTTGTGAGGATATTAATATTTAGATAAGTATTCATATGCAAAACATATGATCTTCTCGAGTCCAAGATCATGGTAAAAAGCTATGAACCAGAAACTCAAGGTTTCAGGTGACAATCGAGAAGGAGACCGAAGAGAGGCGGCCTCGCCCAAAGACAAACACTAGCGATATACAGGAGCAGCTGATTCGGAGTGATCCCTAGGGGATTCCATTAAGGAAAAAGGGAACTCATCGGTCACTTCAGCAAAATAAGCGTTGAGCCAAAGCTGTAGGAACCACCAAGGTCCGTCAAAGTGGCCGATAGGTTTACTAGCTGATAATCTAGCCGATACCTGATAGAGAAGATGATAAGTGGCGCCAAGAAGGTATTGGCCGAGAGGAATCTTCATTTCGGTGGCAAGCTGCTCGACCAGAAAGTAAAGATGGGCGGTTTTACATAGAGTGGATCCACAAAACACAATCCTAAACAACCAGATATTGAGGAAGGCAACGTGTTCTTCGGTGTCAATGGGGCCAGTCTGTTTGTTCTGCTTCATAATATACTTTCCCCAACCACCAGCGGTTTTTACACCAAGACGGTGGGTCGCCTTGGAACGGAAAGAAAGAGGATTGCAAGGAGAAGTGATGTCAAGGGAGGTCAAAGAAAGTAATTCAAGTAGAGGAGTCATCGGTCCACTGCGGCAAATAAAGGCGTTAAAAGTATGGGACCAAAAGTAACAAGCGGCGGCAAGGAGCGACTCATAAGGTTCGGCAACAGAAAGACTGATACAATGGCCCATGCTGATTTCCTCCAAATACGGGCGCTTGACAGACAATACCCTAAGGTACAAATCATGCCATCCAGGAAGTGGGGAAGGGAAAAGCCTAAAGCTAAGGTGCCAATAAGAAAAAAACATGGCAGAATGTCTGAAGAGGATCCTATTAGTTTCCGCATTGATAACAACAACAACATCAGGGTTGCCCATTGGACCTAGAAATTGGTGAGTCCTGTGATCAATAAGGGGAATCGAGACCTAGTTCCGCAAGTTCTACAAATAAATCATGAAGAAAACAATGAAAAAGGGGCGGTGAAAACAAATGAATCAGAAAGAACCGAAGAAAGGTGGGATGTCAAGAGATTACCTCTAGGACTGTGTCGACGGTGGCCATCGTCGGTATGCCAAAAACACAGGGCCACCAAAGAAGAACGAACACGGTGAGCGAGCTCGGGGGGCAAAAGTAGAAGCAATGAGCAAAAAGAGTGAAGAAGAAGGGCGGAGTGACCGGGGTACTTATAAAGCTAGAAGAGACTCCTCGGGGGTCGAGTCAAGATGATTCCACCGAATTCGGTGGGGCCACCTCCAACGTTCGACAAAAGGTAATCATGAGTATGGTTTTCAAAAATGTTGAAATCTTTGTAGACCCAAGATTATAGAAACAAGATCTTCGGCTTAAATAACACTAGTACCAAAACTTTGTGGGATGAAGCCTAGTCCAACGTCGCTATGAATAGACGTAGATACATCGGACCAGTCAACACCCAACGTAGTTGTGAATGGTCGAAGATGAAGAAGTGGGAAGAACAGAGAAAATTAAAATGAAAAGATCATACGGATAGACGTTTGAGAAGACATGGCAGCAGGGATATTGACTATTGTTAATTTTGAAGCATCAGCAGCCACTTAATGCTCTGAAACTGGGGGGCATGTGTTGACACCAAGATTTGGTAAAGCCTAGGCCCACTAAAGATTCCACACGGTCAACAGAAGTCAAAGAGGATCCGGTCAAGAAAATTCAAGGAAGCTCATCCATTACGTTACAAGATGACCAAACACAGAAGAGCCATTGGTGATAAAGATTAGAAGAAGATGAAGATTATCTAGAGTCGGTTAAGATAGAGTGTTTGGACGGCAAGTCTCCAGACTATAAATATGTACCCCTAGCTAGATTAGAAAAACACATCTCTGTCAATCAACTACTCGGTGCATCGCCACCCTTGGCCTCCAAGGTTAATCCGGCGGGATTCAACACTCGGAGCTAGGCTGCATTGTTTAGATCTCCGGTGAAGAGGTGAGTCCTACCACCCTAGATGTTCATACCAATTAGGTCAGTATCCTCATGGTTGCATCAGATTGATCTCTTAAGGTGAACGTTGAAACAGTGCGGTCGTCGATTGTTCTCGGTATATTAGCAAGGTCTAAGGCTGAATCAGTTTAGTTTGATCTCTTAGATTGATGTGATCTAGGTGTGATAGTTTGAGGCTTCATCGGTTAGGTCCGACATCTCTTGCTATTGTATCTCTTTCATGTTGTATACCGTTCATCTAAATAAATCATGCCTGATACTTTGACATATTATTAAGATCAGTGTGACTAGCTATTATCTTGGTTAGGTCTGATCTAGTTATTGTGATGATTTTCATGATATAGACATGTTATCTGGCACGTTTTATTTATTTCTATCGGAGTACAAGACGACAGGTTATCTTCAATTCAATGCCACATCTTATTCACCATCGGGGAGTGTCCATCGGACCATATGTGTAAAACTTCTTATCTCATCGATCGATGGCATGGTCACCCGATCGGTTCAAACATGGTTATCGGCCCTATGGCTGATTGGCGTGATATTCCATGATCTAACCATCTTTGCCACAATCATCGGCTTGCCAACCGATTGTCTATGGTACTGATGTCATATTTTCTATTCCCTTATCAGTTATAGGGTCAAACTGATTGACACACCTTAAACCCTTTTTCTAAGAATGTAGGACCTGCACTAGAGTTAAGTAGATCTCCCAGATCACGCATGTATTAAAGTGTGACCAAAAAATGCACCAACACCATCAAACTTTTTCTTCAAATCCCTAGGTATACTCTAGGGACAAGGTGATATTCCTCATCAACATAAGAAATGAATGTTTTTTTTGTCGGTAGTCAAATTGATTTATGATGTCATATATCTTATGTGTTAAACTTCTTGTGACAGACTATATGTGATATCCTCTATGTAGGACTAGAAAATGGGCTTAGTCTTGCAAGCCAGCTAGTTGCTCGGCTCGGCTCTAAGGGCCAATGAGCCTAAGCTAAACCAGCTTCTCTAGTCCGATGGCTGATCGAGCCGAGCTGGCTTGGCTCACGGGCCTCTCATTAGCTTAGTGAAAGGTCACATCCCTAGCGCCCATAGGCCCATAGCAAGCGACCAAGTCACTAGGCGGGCAGCAAAAAAAGGCCCATAGCCACCAGTGTCCAATGCACATAGCCACGCACCAGGCAGTGGGACAATCACCGCTTCTCGGTTCTTAGTTCCCTAATCTCAGGATTTTGCCCCACCATCATCTCGTACCGCTCGACGCCTACAACCGCCATCAATTCCCTCAAATATAGCCACCTCAACCCCTGGTGCTCTCTAATGCCAGCCACTACCACCCTAGTGCCCTCGACGCCAGCCACCGCCACTTGTGGTGCCCCCAACACCAATAGTCGTTACCTTCAATAGTGAGCGTTTGAGAGATCGAGCGATGCAGTTTTGGTTTGAGTGCATCGAGGGGTTCAGTGTAGAATTGAGGAATGTGTGCCGAGGGTTTCGGCGGTGCGTCGCGTTCTTGTTTTGGCTTGTCTTGGATGTGCAGGGTGGAGATGCTGATCGACTATCGACGGCGAGTGATCAAGGGTCAAGCGAGGAGCTCGATGCCGGAGGATCAGGGAGGCCGACGAAGTTGGAGAAGATCTCAAGAGTGCACGAAGAGACCGAGCAAGACTTGGACAGATGGTTGATCGTGACGGCGTGACGATCGGGTTTGCGAGAGGGAGGCCAGGGCAAGCATTTAGGCGGCTCGAGGGGATCGAGAGCGGAAGTGGCTTGATGGCGCTCGGAGTCACAAAGCAGTGTCGTGAGTCGAAGGGTTGAGAGGCTTTGTCGGTTTTTGCTGAAAACCATCACAAATCAATTTTTGTTAATTTCAATAGTTTGGAGTCTTTTTACTTTGAGTCAATGTGTAATAAAAAGTTGAGAGTCTAGAGTAATTGTACTCCTTTGGTATATTTTTCAGAATTTCTTAATTCTGAAAATATATTACAAGGAATAGGACTTTTGTGTAATTTTCAATTTTAGAGGGTTCTTTTTAGAAAATACCCCCCATGGTTGGCCTATAAATAAGGGACCATATCCATGGGCAGGTAGGGGATTTTTGGCTGTTCTTTTGGCTGAACCAAATATCAATTTTATACAAATTTCTGCTGCTTTGCATCTAGTTTCAAATACTATTCACAATCTGAAAAAGCTACATGAAATCAGGAGGAACAGGAAAGTCTGGGCGCAGGTCAGTTTTGTGGCTGGATTCGATTTTGTGAGATCTTTTATGGTGAATCCAGTGCAGAACTTGATATAGATGTCTATGTAACTTTTGTTGAGGATGTTTTGAATGATCCATTTTTGAAAGTTGTAAGTGATTTCTGCAATATCTTCTTGATCTTTTTGCTGATCAAAAGAGGCACCACAGCTTTGAAAAAATACTCTGGATAAACTGTTGCAGTTTTTTTGTTTAGGACTCTATATGTTTGATAAAATGTTGACTCTAATGTTCATCAGCATCTTGGCTGTTTTAGCTGGTCTGATCTAAAACAATTGATGGAGAAATTTCTTGTTGCTTGTGATACTAATTTCAATTACACATGATCTGAAAATCTATTCTGAAATTTACAAGTGGATTTTTTATTCTGTTTTTATTGGGTTGATTGAGGAACTAGCTGATCTGATCTGATGCAATTACTGAATATATTTCAAATACATGTTTAGTTTCTAAAAAACAAAAGTTCACTTCATCTTGTCACAAGTTTACTGTTCAGATTGAGTTGAGTGTCTAGAATTCTAGAATTTTGCTTAATATGTTCAGTTTTGCTAGATCTGATTTCTGCTTGTATCAATAATCATAGTTTGTTTCTAGTATTACTTCATCCTTCAGGTTGTGATTCTGGATTGTTAGATATTTTGATTAAGTTTGAATTAGTTTGATGATATCAGAATTGAAGGAGTTCTAGAAAATTCTCAAACTAAATCAGTTTTTGAAAAATTATACTTTTGTTCATCCAGTTTGTGTCAAGTTCTCAAGTGAATATTTTCTGTAATGACAGAAGTATAGTCTGAATCTGAAAGTACTGATCTCTGAAGATTGCTCTAAAACCTTGGTGTATTCACTGTTTCAAATCTGAAAAGAGTTGTGCATTTACTGAATTAATTTTGTTTTCTGTTTTCTTTTCAAAATATAATCAAGCTCTTGTTTATGACTGAAACACTATTTGAAAGTTGTTGAGAATTTTGTTGTAATCTGAATTGATCCAATCTGTTTTCTGCACTGATCATTAGAAGATAGAACATGAATTGAATTGTATTGGCTATTTTGTGTGTACTAAAATACTAGGACTGCATTACTGTATTTGTTCAGAAGCTTCTCAGTTGTGCACTTATGTTGTCTGCATATCTGCTTATTTCAGTTCTGGTTTTCATCTAATGTGTGCCATTACATCAATTTTTTGCTGTGAATCAGATATCTGAAATTTCTGTTTTATGGTGAACAGTAAACAGTAACTTGTATTCAAGTCTGAATGAAATTGATTCAGTTCAGTTTTGATTTCTGAAATCTCAAAGTCAGTTTAGTTCAGATATCTGAGATTGCTATTCAGGTTCATGTCAAGTCTCTTTAAATATTCTGTTCAGGATTAGATCAACTATTGCTACTTTTCTAGATCTGTTTTAATACACTGTTTTGAGACTGAAATATGTTTGAGCTGATTGTGGTTGAAATAAAATAGTATTACAAAATCTGTGTCATCTTAAATCTTCTTTACAAAGTTCAGTTCTGAATTGTCCATGTTTGGCACTATTCATCATCCACATTTTTCAGAAGACTGAGTTAGATTGATTAGATGTTTTTGCTGAAAGTTTGAATCATGGTTATTACTGATTGCTTCTGAAATTTGTTAAACTGAAATCTGTTTTGAATTAGAACTCTGAATTCTGAATCAAAACTAAATTTGTGGTATTATTCATCGTCCAGATTTTGTCAAAAGTATTGAATTGAATTCTGAATTTTGCAATATTTGAATCAGAAGTTATCCTCTGAAAGTTCATGTCAGTTTGAGTTTGAAATATAACCTGAAATTAAATTGTTGGTTCAAGATTGTTGATTGAGCTCTCACTTAGTTACACTACAAGTTTATTTAAATATTTCATATTATTTATTTTTGAGTTCCTGATCAGCAATAGACTTTGAATAGCAAGTGTTTCTTATGATAGAATCTAAGGACTTAAGATCGCCTAGGGTTAGACCAGTTGGGTAAACTCATAAGGGATGGCATGTACCTCTTTGGTTCTGCCGTCGTGGAGGGCGCCATGGCGATGGCGCTGTGGCGTCGAAGTCCGGTGAACGGTGGTGAAGGGGGCTTCCCGACGCTCCAGCACGTATGTAGATCGGTGTAGAGTTTTGGGGTGACTTTGCACACGAACATCAACCTGTTCTGTGCACTGTCGCCCTTACTTATAGAGTGTTGTGCGCCAGGGGCCCTTCAACCAATTCGGTTGGGGCACCCCCGATCAGGGTGCCTAAAGACCAGGGGGTCTGTTAGGCTCATTCCGAGTTTCCATGAAGGAGAGGGACTCGGTACCCCTCTCCTCCTCGAGAGCTAATACTAACATTCTCCCCCTAGATCTCGACTTAGTTCTTAACTTAACTTAACATTACACCTATTCCATTATATATCAATGTATAGAGCATGCTGCATCATAATAGTCAGTTACGTACTATATGACTCAACAACTACCATGCACATTTCTATTTTGAAATAGTTTCTCAACTTATTTTGGGCCCTTATAAATCCATAGATCATAGGCTTACCTTAAACCCATGTCGACTAAGTGTTCTCTGAACACATTGGGAGGTAAGTCTTTTGTGAGCGGATCCGCAAGCGTTCGCTTGGTACTTATATGCTCTACTTATCATTTGATCTTGGGTTCTCTCCTCAACAATACAACACTTAACTTAAATGTGTTTGGCAGCAACACACTTCTTGTTGTTATAGGAGAAATATAATGTTGACTCATTGTTACAGTATAACTTAAGTGGTTTTAAAAATGCTGTCGACCACTCTTAAAACAAGAATAAATTTCTTAGAAAAACATAGTGCCTGTCTGGCGGCCTCACAACTTACTACAAACTTGGCATACATCGTGGTAGATGCCATCATAGTTTGTTTGGAGCTTTTCCACGACACAGCTCCCTTTGCGAGTGTGAATATATATATAACTTAATGTGGACTACTCAGTATTCACAAAACTCGCAAAAACTTAATTTGAATAACCTGCAATCGCTAGGTTATCTAATCTTACATATGTTAGCATGAGGCCTTTGTGGTTTACATAAAACTCAAGGCTTTCTTAATTTAATCCAGTGATCTATTTCTGGATTTTATGATTTCTGCCAAGCATCCTGGCGGCATAAACTAAGTCAGGGTGAACACATAATCGAGCATACATTGGCTTCCGACAGCAGAAGCATATGGAACCAATCTCATTTGATCGATCTCATATTGGTTCCTGGGATACTAAAAGTTCCTAACTTATCACCCTTGACTATCGGATCAGGCGATAGCTTATACGCATGCATACTATATAGTTTCTCAGTATATCTTCTAGTATGCCGTATGCGATAATCTTATTACCCCCTTAATGATATCTTAGAGAAACTCTAATCCTAACATATAGGAAAATTTCTCCAAGATTCTTAATGTCAAAATGAGAGGACAAGATTTCTTAGTTTCTAATATTAAATGGACATTACCACTTGCAAGCAGAATGTCATCCACATGCTAAACTGGGAAAATAAATTCCCCATTCTTAAACTTAGACAAACGCAATTGTCCTCTTCATTATTCTTAAAACCCAAAATTTTCTAATAGTCTAATCAAATTTCAGATATCCTTACTTAAAACTTATTTAAGTCCATTGGACTTAGATAAAACGGTATCATAAAATTTCCTTTCATTTCTATGACAAAACTTTTAGTTGTGTAAACTTAGACAAACGCAATTGTCCTCTTCATTATTCTTAAAACCCAAAATTTTCTAATAGTCTAATCAAATTTCGGATACCCTTACTTAAAACTTATTTAAGTCCATTGGACTTAGATAAAACGGTATCATAAAATTTCCTTTCATTTCTATGACAAAACTTTTAGTTGTGTAAACTTAGACAAACGCAATTGTCCTCTTCATTATTCTTAAAACCCAAAATTTTCTAATAGTCTAATCAAATTTCGGATACCCTTACTTAAAACTTATTTAAGTCCATTGGACTTAGATAAAACGGTATCATAAAATTTCCTTTCATTTCTATGACAAAACTTTTAGTTGTGTCATATAGACATTCTCATTTAAAACTTATTGAAAATGTCGTCTTTATATCAATCTGATGCAGTTCTAAGTAATAATATGCCTTAATGATTCTTAAAGAATCCTTAAATAAGACATACAAAAATGTCTCATTTAATCTGCTTATTATCTGAGTTGGCACATTATTTACTAAGTTAGAGAGTTGTTTCTTTACTTCTTCATTAGCATCGTCTAGAAATGCAGATTCCTAAATAACAGGAGCCTCATGTACAATAGATGTCGCTAATGAAGGTCCAAACTCAAATGTTGGACAAAAGGACACTACCACAGGTACATGAAAAAATTGCTCTTGAATCATAGGAGTGGATTCACTAACCCACTTCTCTTCAAGATTAATTTCTCTAAGTACCGTGCTCCCCCTGATTAAAGCATCTTCTAAAAATGCATGTCTCATCTCTTCAAACTTAACATGTCTGTTAGGACATAAAAAACGAGATCACTTAGACTTATCTTTGTAGTCAATAAAATTGACAACTTACTGTCTTAGGACTTTAACTTATTAATATTTGGGTTAAAATATAGCCTTAGCAGGACGACATACCCTTAATCTAAAATAATTTAGAAAATGGTTATTGTCTTGTCCATAATTCTTATGGTGCTTTTAGGCACAGACTTATTGAGGATCTAATTAAAATTATGAATGGTGGTTTGAATGCCTCCATCCACAAATTAATCGGTAGAGTGGAATAACTTACCATACTACTTACTATGTCCACTGAGGTGCGAGTGCATCTTATAGCCACTCTATTTTGCTAAGGTATACCCAATATAAAATACCGGGCTATTTTGCGATTTTCTATAGAACCTTGCAAAAGAGTTCAAGAAATCGGCCATACGGGGTATATTGACTGTAGCACGGTCAGATCTTACTCTTTTAACCTTTAGATCATGTTGATATAAGAATCAACCTTAAAACTTCTTAAATTTATCCAGATCAACTTATGATATGATCGCTCTTAGATTGAATAAATGTTAATCAATTAATTTTAAATCACCGTTGGGCAGAATTAGAATCAATTGAACTTAAATATAATAACATTATCACCAACGTTGGTCAGGAGATAAAAATTACTACAATCATTAAACTTAATTTCGCGTCATTCTTAATTTATTTGACGTATTTATCTTAATGCAATATATGCATGAAACTTAGTCTAAAGAAACTAAAGCGGAAGAATTGACTCAACGTTCAATCCTCTCCCTCGAAATATGGCCCATTAGATAGTGCCATAATTTCGAAAATACGTCATCAATTCTTTTGCTCTTATCATTATTCTCAGATGATAAAATCATCTTGAGAAAATAAATAAAGTTTATCATGCTCAAAGGCAAGACTAAAGACTTTATTTCTAAGTGCGAAAATTCATCTATTACCATTCTTGTTCATCCATTTTGGGAACTCCATATATTCCTTCATATGGTGTTCCTCCTTACATGTCTGTACATGCCCTTCAGGACATCATGTTCCTTTATGTGAGCTTATAAGAGGAGTCCTTAGCATCATTAGAACAAGTCTTATAATGCTTCTTCCCCTTTCTTCGTGTTGCACATTATGACCTAAATCATTGTGTGCTTTCTTAATTCTTATACATAGTTTGAAATCAGCATCTACAAACTCCAACACTCTCGCTGTAAGTTGTAGTTGATCACAAAATGATCAGAAAAACTTAAGGTGACGTCATAATAAAAATTGGACGATAATATCGTCCTCGAGCTATTTATTCATGGGTTTCAGCTTTGAAAACCATGTCGCAAAAACTTACTAAGCTTTTCTTAATAAGCGTGCTAGCATACGCCTTAGAAAAGTCACCTTCAGATACTCTTTGCAGTATCATGACGTGGGATAGAACCCCCTAATTGGCTCCATAATGGAGCTCTTAATCATAATACATTTTGTGTTTCCACTGATTTTATTTAGTACGATATATCTTATTTTATTCTTATTTCGACGAAGTCACGTAACCTTACGACAAAAGCCTCTTGGCTTTCATTCTCTCAGATCACGGGCTTCGCACCCTTAGTTAGACAATCAAGCATTAAAGCAATATCTATGTCCTATAGCACAATCGCTATCTTAATATCTCATCTCCAGGAACCGTAGTTCTTACCATTGAGAGACTCGATACCGGAGATATGACTTAGCAAATTTCTAATAAGAAACATCATCAAAATATATATAACAGACATAATATGACACATGAAAATTTAACGTTGGTCAAAATCAACATGTGACATACTTAAAACTTAAAAGGCGAATTAATTCTACATCACCGTTGGGTAGAAATAGAATCAATTCTACTAAACCATAGTGATTTCATCACCAACGTTGGTCAGGAGATAAAATCACTATGTTAACAAAATACAACATTTATAATGCCAAATTAAATTATCTCGTTGGTTCAAATTTAATTGACAGAATAAATGCTACTTAATTGATAGGATGAACATGGTTCTAATCTTAAAATAGTGTATTCGCAACGGAAGACTTAAAACTAATTAATACACTGCTTAATCAGTAATAAAATTCTGAATTTACAGCATGTTACTAATTTTAAACAGTGTATGCACAATGAAAGACTTAATCTAAACATGCACAGCGGAAGACTTAATTTTAATTAATACACTGCTTAAAACAATAATAAAACTTAAATTTAAACTTAAACAAAAGGTTCTAAATTAATATTTCCCAATTAAATATAGTCCTTTGACTAAATTCAATAAGGAAAACATTATGAAAATGCTTAAAAATGCTGCAAAGTGATATGATTAACAGTGATAGCACAGCGGAATTCTCAAACTAAAAAAACACACTGTTTAATCATCAGCAAAATTCTGGATTTAAATAGTTAAAAAACAATTATTTTCTAATAAAGAAAAGTCGTTGGACTCATTTAAATCAGAAAATAACATAAAAAGATCTAAAATTACTCAAAAATTCATAACAGTGCTAATAAACATGATGAAATTTACTAAAATTTTCCCCGCATAAAACTTAATTTTCTATTATTTTTGGGACTTTTTCTTAATTTCCAGGAATAAATAAAACAGAAAAACAATTTCTTAATTCTAGAAAAAATAAAACAAAAATCAGCCCAAATTGATGAATTGGCCCAGCCCAACAAGCCTTTCGACAGGCTAAACAAAACCTAGGCCCAGGCCAGGAAAGCGGCGCGTGCGCACGCCCGCAACCTGGGCCTGGGCCGCCAATCTCTCATCCCGCCTAGGCTTGATCCGGTCCCTTTGGTGCTGGCCGTTGGATCTAATCCGACGGCCAAGCGCGATCCTCGCCCAAATAAAACCACGCGCCCCCGGAAACCCTAACCCTAAACTCACTTCCCTCCCCCCCACCCGAGCGTGAGCACCCGGTGGCGCAAGGCGGCGCGAGCGAGACGGCGGCGGACCGGCGGCCACGCATGCGGCGGCGCGAGGCGGCCGAGCGCGCGGCGCGGAGAGGGTGGCTGAGCGACGGAGGGCGCCATCGTGGGCCTGCTCGCCGGTGCGCACGCTCACCCGAGGGTGAGCGGCACTCCGTCGAGGCGGTCCGCGGTGGCGCGCACTCAGCCACTTTCCGCACTCCAGCGAGCGGCGGCGCAGAGCGGCGGCGAGGACGGTGGTGAGAAAACTGACGCCCCCTTTTCTTAGTTTAGGGTTAGGGTTAGGGTGAAAACCCTAACCCTAACCTTCGGATCTGAGCCCCTCTCTGTTCGGTTTTCATTTTTTTTGGTTTTTTTACTTCCTACCGAAGGCTATCCAGAGGGGGTGTGGGGTGCTTAGGGCTAGGGTTCAAGCGGGGACTATGGTGTTGCTCGCCCAACCCGAGCCCTTGCACTGGTTCGCCGGCAAGCGGCGGTGAGTGATGGCGGATTTCTTGATCTACCCAAAGCTCTAACCTCCTTCTCTTAGCTTTCTGTTCGGGATTCTTAGGGGTATGCTTTGGGGTTAAACAAAGGGCTTACAGGGATTAGGGTTAGGGTTTCGGAGAACCCTAACCCTATGTTCTTAATGCGGGGATACATAGGGGTACTGAGGTTGTTTTTAGTGTGGCTGTGGGTGTCAGATCAGGGAAATCAGGCACTACTCTTTCCTCTAACTAGTCTAGAACCCTAGCACCATGGCTCTAATACCATTGATAAAATCTAAGGACTTAAGATCACCTAGGGTTAGACCAGTTGGGTAAACTCATAAGGGATGGCCTGTACCTCTTTGGTTCTGCCGTCGTGGAGGGCGCCATGGCGATGGTGCTGTGGCGTCGAAGTCCGATGAATGGCGGTGAAGGGGGCTTCCCGACGCTCCAGCACGTACGTAGATCTTTGTAGAGTTTTGGGGTGACTTTGCACATGAACATCAACCTGTTTTGTGCACTGTCGCCCTTACTTATAGAGTGCTGTGCGCCAGGGGCCCTTCAACCAATTCGGTTGGGGCACCCCCGATCAGGGTGCCTAAAGACCAGGGGGTCTGTTAGGCTCATTCCGAGTTTCCAGGGAGGAGAGGGGTTGTCTCTCTCCTCCCCGAGAGCTAATACTAACATCTTATAGTTTGTGGTTTAGTATTCTTTAACTCAATTGATAGATGCATGAGTGTCAAGGTTGAGTGAAAATTGGGGTGTCTGTTTTTGAAAAGATCCTTTTTGTCCTGATTTGTTTTTGATAGATTTAAATTTGAGATCTGAGTTTTTGAGGTGTGTTGGGTGATTTGACTAGGCTATCAGATTCACGAGAATTTGTCGAGGCGTCTATTCACCCCCCTCTAGTCGCCATTCCGATCCCACAACTACCGACCGTCGCCCTCACCCCCTGGCACCTACTGCCTATCGACGTCACACCTGGCAATTTTATGCTGATTTGCTAGAAGATTTTATGCTAATTTGCTTGACGTACTACCTATGATCGTCTCTATTTAATGGAGTACATGTTTTATTTATACAAATATTATAAACTATTTGTATTGGAGATGTATATATCTTGCTAGGTACATTGTGAGCGTCCACAATGTTAATAGGTTAACAACTCAAAGTTTAAATAATTATGTTTGTATTGTATGGATTGTCCATCAGTGTATGTTTATATTTGCAGGGTTGTCCTTCAATATTACTAGGAACCCATATTATAGAAGTCCATTTGATGTTGTAGTGATGTTCTACATTCCTTGTTATGTTCCTCCTAGGTACAACTAACTAAAGACAAAAATTTTGCAAGAAAGGGCTAGCAATGAACACATGCTCCATACCATAAATGGCATGTGGAGGAAGGTAGGTATGACAATTGTTGCTAATAATTAGTCAAATGTTCAAAGGCAACCTGTTATCAATATCATAGGTATAGTTATTAAGGAGGTATGATGAGGCTAAGTGGTGACCTTCCTTACCATATGATATATGATAAATGATAAAGTGTAAAGTGAGGTGATACCTTCCGCTCATAGAGAATATATGATTTAAGAAAACATATCAATAAATAAGTAGAAAATTCCAAATACAAAATGCAATATAGCATGATAAAAATATCAATACAATAATAATATAGCAATGTAGCATAATTAAGGTAGCAAATAAGTTTAACACCCCAAATCCCAAACAATCCCATCGATCAAATATCAATAGCCACCATCAAACTCATTGGTATTGATAGTTGTATCATCTTTTTCTCCATCATCTTGAGCATCAATAGATCTATCATTCTCACTCACATCCACATCATCATATGGATCTTCTTCCTTAGAGTAATCATTTGATGAATCATCATACAAATCTTCGTCATTTTCATGTTGAACCAACATTTTCCATGCCTTTGATAAGTCATAGTCTGTCTAACTCCATGACTCTTTCTACTAGCTTGTCTTGGAAGGCTATGACCTTGAAGTGAGCTTATACCCTAATGGCTTCATCATCGATATCCCATATGAGGTCATTCTCACACCCACACTGACCTTCCTAACTAATGGGTCATAACTTTTGCCTGCTTTCTCCCTCCTATTTTGAAACATATCTTTCATCTTCTAGTTGTATGAAACAAAGACAATCATTTAATCTCTTATGTAGCAACTAGTTCATTTTCATTGTATGCATCTACAATACCACTGATGATAATATTAAATGCTTAAAAGAATGATAGATCTAAATTATAGCCAGTTACATATAAGCTGCAAAATGACTCACAAAATCAAAGGTACTCTAATTTTTCTCACAATCAGATGATGCAGCATAAATACTAACCACTCATAATGCAAATATTTGTTGCTCAAATGCTTGACAACCATAAGAATGTCACCAATCAAGTAGAATAACGAATGCACACAATAGGAGTTAGAGATGGAACGAAGAAGCTAAAATTAACTAGCCTTAGGAGGGTTCTTTGACTCTAAGTTTTTAATTGCTAATCTATTTGAAAGGACAACTCATCCTTTATCCTCATAGTGCATGGCTTGTGCATCAATGAATGTTGGTATACATTTCTATTTTTGCAAGCAAATCAAGAAAGCAACACCTTAGGTCTACAACTTGTCTTAGATCTCCCTTCTCTTTGTTTGCAAAGAATTTGTAGGGTTCAAATATAGAGTAGCTCCATATAAAAGATGATCCATTTGTCTCACCCAACGCCGTTCAATAATGTCCATAATGTTTTTGAACAATGTTGTTTTTTGTGTAGGGAAGCTAAGTTTGATCCTCTCTTTTGTATGGTACATTAATGCTACTATATCTAGCATTGTAGGTTTCCTATCTCCATCAATCACCCTAAGCACAATGATAAGTAGGGTTCAAGATCTAAGGCAATCTTCAACTAAGAACCAAAACTCTTTAGATATAACAATATTGCACACTCTCCCCCAGCCTCTGTCATGGACAATTTTAGATCATTCCATGCATCACTCATAACAAGAGCCCTCAAAGAATCTACAACTAATAAGGACCAAAACTCTTTAGATAGAACACTATTGCACACTCTCCCCAAGCTTCTGTACTAGCCAATTTGAGATCATTTCAAGCATCATCACAAAAAGAGCCCTCAAAGCATCTATGTACTTATGTAAGCTCTTCAAAATAAGAAAGCATGTGACAAATTGACTAGCCACGTGTCTCACAAGATCTAGCCTACATATTTTCCCTCATTGCACTAAGAAGTCTACTACGTCTATAAATAAATGTGGTGATAATTTGGCTTGAGCAATGAGCTTTTAAAACTCTTTCAAATTTCTAATCTCTTCCAATATAACATATGGGCAATGTGAAGCACAAGGGCTCCAAAATAGTATTGGAATCATCTCCATTAGAAGCTCCCATGCTACCTTATAGTTAGTGTCGTTATCAGTGACTACTTGAACAATGTTGTCCTTTTCATTTGCCTCAACTCTCTTCTCTAGTAGATTAGCTAGCATAGATGCATCATGTTGCGTGCTTAATGCATCAATGGACTTTAAGAAGAAAGTCCCTTTTGGAATGTTGACGAGGAAATTGATCAAGTGATGACCCCTCTTATCGCTACATCCATTTAACATAAGGGTGCATCCATATTGCTTCCACGCTTCCTCATGACTCTTCTTCAATGTACTTGTCTCCTTCACACACTCCTCAAGCAATGACTCCCTTAATTCATAAAAAACTAGGAGGCATGTAACCATAACTATATCGGAAATTTGTAAAAATGTCATTACAATTTTTTGTAATTTGAAAAATGTCACTGTCAGTGACTGTGGTAAGCCCCATTTGTTAGTGACACACTAATGACATATTTCAAAATTGGAAAAAATTGTAATGGCATAGAAAAATTTAACCCTAACTATATTATGTAGTGGCCTCACAATCTATCTAAAAAGTGTCTTAAGATTATGACATTAAATTGTAGACGCACTCATAGAAACACATAGTCAATTGTTTGCTATTCCATGGTGCTTTCATATGACCCACTATGGCTTTCATCTATAATCTCTTCAGGTATTCTGTGAAGCTTAGTCACAATTAGGGATGAAATAGAGTGGAAATTTTCCATCCATTCTGACAAAATGGAAACAAAGAGGCTCATACAAATGCAGAAACAGAATTTTTCAAAATCGAAATGGATACGGATTTTTTTCGTAAATGGAATGGGGATTTCCGCTAGAAATGGATATAGTACTAGATATTCTTTCTAAGAAAAAATGATTTTTTCTACATTCTGGCCCACTCCTTAAGACTTAACACATATTCTGAATATTGGCCTAAGAAAATAGTCGGCCCATCACTCCATCGTCGCATGCACACACACGCTATTCATGGCTTTAGCCTTCATGCAACATGATTCTCCATCGGCATTCCACATCAGGCATCCCCCAAAGTGTGAACCCTAGCAGCCATGCCCCCATCCAGTGAGAGATAGCCATCTCTAGCATCTAGTGCCTATCCATCACTTTAGCTACGTCACCGCCTCGCCACCTCATCGTTCTAGTGTAAGTAGCATATGTACCAGATCAAAATTTTAGCATCACTTTTTGTTGTTTTTGTTTGATTGTAAAAATGTATTATATGTTAATTTTTTATCAAATTGACATATTTATGGTAATTTTCCTATATGCAGTGACATAATATTATATTAGTATGAACAACAATGCAAGTAGTAGTGCAAGTGTTAATGCAACATCCCCGGTTGTGCCTATATTAGTTGACCCTCCCATTGGATGTGCTCCTCCAACATCAAATGATGTAGCGGTTATTCCAAGTGTTGATTTGACGAATGATAATACTTAAAAGGGTCCTCCTGCAAAGAGATGTAAGAAGCTCACATATGATATTTGGAACCACAACAATAGGTATGAGATTATAAATAAAGATAAAGGTATCAATGATGTTGTAGAGAAATGGGCTAGTTGTAAGAGTATGTGATGTCGTAGGACCAAAATGAGTGACTAGATGGGGGTGAATAGGTGCATCAAAAAATTCTTTCGAATTGATGGTCTTTTTTAAAAACCCAACACACCTCTAAAGGAAAAAGCGGAAGCAAATAAATTAACACAGCAAAAACCCAAAGAAAGCAAGTGCTATCACAATCTTGTCAGATATGAAATGATGCGACAGTTTGAGAGATCACAAGCACTAAAAATAATCTAGCCTCTAAAACAACCGGTATCAAAAATTTAACCGACACCAACACAGTGCTCAAAGGCATATTAAAAACCATTCACAGACTAGCCAGGCAAACCATCAAGTGCTAGGAACACATCCATCGATCACAGGAATTTAATCAAATAATTTAAACCCAAGAGGTGATAAGATACATACCTACTTACCTATGGAGTGTACTACAAAAGCACGAGAATCGAGGCAGAGAAACATTATAGCTTCGAGAGATGTAGGTGTTGCTTCGACCAACTAGATGTCTCCATGCGCTAGCAGAAGCAGGCACCTACTTACCTTGGCTTGGCAGTGGTATGAGATAGGGGCATTGGTGCTCCGAAGGGGGGAATCCACACCAACCATAGCGTAGAACGACTCTTGGTCCCACTTCGAGTACCAACTGTTGGCGTAAAAGATTATGCTAACAGGTTCTTCAAAGTTAAGAACTAACAAATAAAGTGTTTGTGAAAGCGGACTATCTCAAGCCTCCAAATAGGATAATAGCTCGAAGTAGTTCGAAGTTGTGTATTGAATATCTGAATATTCGATGCCTATTACAGGGCAAGAAAGGGGGTATTTATAGGTAAAATCCTTAGGGAAAAGACCTTTTTACCCCTCAATTACAACCGACATAGTGGAAACTATTTTGGTATCCCGGATAGGGTTGATATGGTAAAGTATGTTCAAAAGATGTAGATAGAGTAGACGTCCCATCCTTCTGGTTGTTTTCCACTTCGGAGGGGAAGCCTTTCAGAGGGTCTCTTCGGACTGGAGTCTGGACGGGCCCTTCGACCTTAAACCTTTCAAACTAGAGACAAGTCTTGGACTTTGAGATTATGATTTGTTTTTATCTTGGAATCTTGAGGATCATGAGGATGAAGTATTTTCCCCCCAACAGTAGCCCCTCAAATACGCTTCTCCGAATTTCCTATATAGTAAGGAGAGCAGTATACACAAGAAATATTTTCATGCTCAGGGACTTAGAAAAAAGTCAAGGTACTATAACCGTTCGAAGTGTCTTCAACATCGGAGGTGTATCAGACTCAAGCTTCGAACTTGAATCTCCGTGTGAGAGCTTCGCAAGAAAGTGGACCATTGTAATTGCAGTGCATCGCACGGAGCCATTATTTTTGAGTCGTTATCCCTCAAATAGTTGTTAGGCTTTTTCGAGAAAGTAACTGTTGGACCGGAAACGGCGACCAGAGGGGGGGTGAATGGGAGCTTTTAAAATTTCGGGCTAAAAACTTAGCCTTCGGTTCTGTTCTGTCTTCTGCGGAACAGGCTTCGAACACAGCCTTCGAAGGTCTGGTTCGGAGGTACTTCGACACCTTCGAACACAGGCTTCGGAGAGGCAAAAGTTCGAAGTCAAGAAGACTTCGCTCCACTTACAACCCTAGAAAACCAACTCTGCTAAGTCAGTGCAGGCTCCGCACACAGGGTGCTTTGAGCAAACTTCGCACTTCACCCTTCGCAAGAGTGGACAGCCCTCTGAGGACTTCGACCAAGTACTTGGCGACAGCAACGGGTGCTGGGCTTCGTACCCGAAGGTCTACACACACACGCAAATGGACTATGCTAAGGGCTTCGACACAAGAAGCACTACGGGAAAAGAACAGGGCTTCGCTAGTAAGCAACAAGGTCTTGCCTCGTGTTACACAGAGCGACAGCACACTGTAAAACACACTTCCCGATAAAAACACCCTTCGCCAAGACAGGCTTCGGTGAACTAAAAGCTAGCGAGGTATGCAACGCGAGCTCAAGCAAAAGCACAAAGAAGCAGGGCTTCGCTGCTTGAACAAGGAACACTGAAATAAATTGAACTCAGAATGAATACAGCGTGGTCTGTCTACAGGAGCTCAACAGAAAATGCTCAAAGTGTTAAATGTTACCTACTGAGCCCCCATATTTATAGCCCACGGCTTCATCCTAAGGAATTGACTACTTTACCCCTAGGGTTTACATCCATTTTGTCTCTACAGAACTAAGGGGTACAAAAGGTAGTCCACCTTTATTTAGGAGGCTTCTCTGTCAGCTGCAGAGGGGACAGTGTCAGCCTTTTTCAGAACAGACAGTGTCAGCCTTTACAGTGTTGACTTCTGGAACCTCCCTTCGCACCGGAGGGTGCGGAAGCTTCGACGAGAAGCCTGCAGCCTGTTGGCCTTCGCTCCGCCGAAGCAGTCCTTCGATACAGTGACGGTTTTGAGCGGAAGCCGTCAAAGCCCCTTGGGCCTTCGCACCACCACCTCCGGAGTGGATCACCATGGCTTCGCAGCTACTCCGAGCTCGAACACCGACCGTCCGTGTACCGAAGCCATGCATGGCCGAAGCACCACAAGTCATCCTCACTCCGAAGCCCCACCTTCGGAGTACCACCCTTCGAAGTCCCTCCTTCGTCCAAGGCCTCCGCATGAAGCATTCCATGAGCACTCAGTCGCAGTGCCTCACTCCGAGCACACTCCTCGACGAGCCTCACCCGGACCATGCCTTCAATGCGCCTCGACTTCTGAGACCTTCGTCGGGCCACCTTCGAGTGTCTCCCTCCGGAGCACACTTCGAACCCTTGCCTCCGCAGAGGACTTGATCCACCAACTCCGAAGTCACTCCATTCGGAGTACCTTCGAAGTGCCTCACCTCCGAGGACTTTGTCTCGGAGTACCTTCAGCCGGAGCCACACTCCGCACTCTCTGCCTTCACTTGGCACGACTCGACCCGAGGACCGACCCGGACCACCTTCGCAGCCACCGTGACGGAGCTCCCCGCTCCCCTGGCATCAAGCCACCTGCTTGACCCAGGTTCACCTGGCTCGAACCCTGTCCGTCGCCTCCGAAGTCCCTGCGCACCACAGACAAGCAGACAAGTGTATCCAGAACTCCGGAGACCTCTCCGGGTTAGCAACCTCCGGTACACACTCCGGTGTACCGCCCAAAGTACCGAAGCCATCGGTACGGACCCAGTCAACGTGTACTGTCGGACCCCTCCGACAGGCACACTCCGCTGCACAGCTGCAGCAAGCAAACACCGAATACCCTTCGGTGAACCCACCTCCGAACACCCTTCGGAGGTACCACCTCCGAAGCCCCTTCGGAGGTACCCTTCGAACAGAGGGTAAAAGTCTGTCAATCACTCATCACAAAACACCGAAACCACCCTTGGTTTCTCAATCTCCCCCTTGATGAGTGCATTGACAACCAAATCGAAGTTCAAGAAAATGTAAAAAGTTTCAGCACACAAGTGACCATAAAAACTCAGAAAAGAGCCAAAGCATGCCACTTGATAAAAGAAGTTTTTCTCCCCCTTTGTAAAAGAGTAAAAGCCCCTTTGGCAAATCTCCCCTTTGATAAAAACTCCCCCTGAGTTAAGCAAAAATTTCTCCCTCTTTATGTCAAAAATCTCTCCCCCTTTAGAAATTATGCCTTCTTGCGGCAGAGAACATAGCAAACCTCTCCCCCTTTGGCAATGCAAGCATCAAGGAGCATTCAAAAGATGCAAAGCTTCGGAATGAATAGAATTGCAAAGACATATAATGCAAAAATATGCCAACATTAAACCTAATGATCATGTGCTCAGCTCAATTTAACAATCTGTGAAACAAGATGATGGCATGTGATTTTGTCATTTTTGAAGAAAAAACATCACCACTAAATCACAGTAGCTAGACATGAGAAGGCAAGGACTGCGCAAAGCTAACAATTTTTACCCTAGACAGACAAGTCTTTTTCAAAAAGAAGCTTTGAGAGCAACTTTGATGATCAAATAACGTTGTTGTTCTTTTTAATGCCAGGGGTTATTTGTTTGTCCACCTTATACTTTCCAATCAAGCCAAGCCTAGGCATGAAAGCCATCTGAAGCTTAAGGCGGTGATTTTGGCATACACTACACTATCCCAGTTCAGACCAAAGTGCAATGGTAAGCAGTCTAGAATAGAGTAGTGCGACAAACAAATCCTCTTGGATCTTTTCATTTAAACCAGGCAAATCATGGATTTTTGATTTTGATTCAGATGAATGAAATATTTTGATAAATATCCATGAATAATGAACACATTTTTCAAGTTGCAAATTTTAGCATCCAAAGAACAGTGTCTTGCTGTCAAGTAGATAAAAGATAGCTAAAAGCAGTCCAGCCTAAACAAGCTAGATACAAGATTGTGCGGTGAGCAAGTTTTGATTTTAGAAAATAAAACATCATGCACAATCAATGTTCCAGACATATTTCATAGAGCTGAGCTGTCATGATTTCTTTGAATTAAAAGCAGGCATATAATAGCAAAAGATGTAAGTGCAATTCCTCACATAATGAGCATATGCAAGACAATTAAAATCAGCTCCCCCTCACAAAATGCCGTAAGGGTGACAAATGCCAAGTTCCCCACGTAAGTAAGCAAATCGAGAAGCATCGAGGGGTTTTGTAAAAATATCGGCAAGCTGGTGTTGGGTATCAACATATTGAAGTTCAATATCACCCTTCTCATTGTGATCTCTGAGAAAATGATACCGTACATCAATGTGTTTGGTTCTGGAGTGCTGAACCGGGTTGTTTGCAATACAAATAGCACTAGTGTTATCACAGAAAAGTGGAACACTCTTATAATCTAACCCGAAATCCCGCAAAGTGGAAACCATCCACAAAATCTGAGAGCAACAGCTAGCTGCAGCAACATATTCGGCCTCAGCCGTCGATAGAGCAACACTAGACTGTTTGCGGGAAGACCAGCAAACCAGAGACGTACCCAGAAAATGACAAGTACCTGAGGTACTCTTCCTATCAATTCTACACCCAGCAAAATCCGCATCTGAATAACCTCTAAGACATAAAGATGAAGATGATGAATACCATATGCCAAATTCAAGGGTGTGTTTGAGATACCTTAAGATGCGCTTAACCGCTTGGCGGTGCGAAGCTCGTGGTGAAGCCTGAAAACGAGCGCACAGACACACAGCGAAGTGTATATCCGGCCTCGTGGCAGTCAAGTAGAGGAGGGAGCCGATCATGCTCCGGAACTCCTTCTGATCTACGGCTTCTCCATCTTCGTCAGGGTCCAATGCTACAGATGTAGCCATTGGAGTGGCGAGAGGCTTCGCATCGGACATGTCGAACTTCTTGAGCAGGTCCTTGGTGTACTTTGTCTGGTGGACAAAAGTACCTTGTTTGCTTTGTTTGATTTGCAAACCAAGGAAAAAGGTGAGTTCACCCATCATTGACATTTCAAACTCCCTGCTCATGGTATCTGCAAACTCGGCAACCAAAGCATGAGAAGAGCCACCAAAGATGATATCATCCACATAAATCTGCACTAGAAGGAAATCTTTGCCATGCTTGAGAGTAAACAGTGTTTTATCAACAGAGCCCATCAAATACCCTCGCTCAAGCAGAAAAGACTTAAGTCTATCATACCACGCCCGAGGGGCCTGCTTGAGTCCATAAAGAGCCTTATGAAGTTTAAGGACTTTATGTGGGTACTTGGGGTTTTCAAAACCAGGGGGTTGTTTTACATAAACATCTTCACCTATGAAGCCATTAAGAAAAGCACTTTTGACATCCATTTGATAGAGTTTGAATCCCCGGGATGTCGCAAAGGCAAGCAAAATCCTAATGGCCTCAAGGCGAGCAACAGGTGCAAAAGTTTCAGTAAAATCAATCCCTTCTAGTTGAGAAAAGCCCTGAGCTACAAGTCTAGCCTTATTTCTAACAATTGTTCCATCCTCCCCTTGTTTATTTTTAAAAATCCATTTTGTTCCAATGAAATGAACATTAGGTGGAGGATCAACTAAAGTCCAGACTTGGTTTCTTTCAAAATTCTCAAGCTCTTCATGCATGGCATTGATCCAACTAGAATCAGAAAGTGCATGACTAACATCTAAGGGCTCGAAAGAAGCAACAAAAGCAGCATTAGTGAAATGGGCATGAGAACGAGTTACCCTTTGATCAAGCTCACCAATGATCTGCTCGGGAGGGTGCATCCTTTGGACATGATGTGGAGCCTCGCGGCGGGATGCAGTCTCCCCCTCAACTTGTGCGTTGGAGTGGTCCAAGATGACCGATGTTGAGGTAGTCGCTTCGGGACCTCGTGCCGAAGTAGTAGAAGCGGGGTCAGCTTCGGGGGTTGATGTCGAGGGTAGTAGGGGATCATCCTCGAATTCTCCGGGATCTTCTTCTTCGAATAAGGTCTGTTCCATGTCGTGTTCATTTGCCTGTTCAAGAGCAGAACTAACAGAGGGGGTTGATTCATCAAAAGTCACATCACATGACTCGATGACAGTGTTAGTCTCTAAATTATAAATACGATAAGAATGACCATGAGTAGTATAACCCAAAAAGATCCCATCAGAAGAGCGCGACTCAAATTTATCCAAGTTACCACGTTTTAGGATAAAGCAGCGACACCCAAAAACTCGAAGATGAGTAACCTTGGGCTGTCTCCCAAAACGCAGCTCATAAGATGTCAAATTTAAAATTGAGCGCAAGAAAATTCGGTTTGAGATGTAACATGCTGTGTTCATGGCCTCAGCCCAGAATTTTCTAGGAGTCCTATGCTCATCAAGCATCGTCCTAGCCATCTCAACCAAAGTGCGGTTTTTCCTCTCAACAACACCATTCTGTTGAGGAACCCGCGGAGCAGAGAATTGATGTTCTATGCCATGCTCCATGCAAAAGTCAACAAAGAGACTATTTTTGAACTCGGTGCCATTATCGCTTCGAATGAATTTTAATGCACCAGGGAGTTCAGTGAACAGTCTCAAGGCCAAGCTCCGAAAGTGTGAAAACACTTCATCCTTGCTGGCAAGAAAGAAGACCCAAGAGTAGCGAGAGTAATCGTCAACAATAACTAAAACATACCACTTGCCGCCTAAAGAACTAACCCGAGAAGGACCTACAGTGTCCATATGGAGAAGTTCTCCGGGCTGTTCAGTCATCACTGTGGTGACTGGCGAATGCGAAGCGGCAATCATTTTTCCATGTCGACAAGGAGCGCAAACTAAATTCTTCTCAAACTTGAGCTTGGGCAATCCTCGGATCAAACCTAGGGCGCTCAGACGAGTGAGCAACTCAAAGCTCATATGCCCTAGTCTCCTATGCCACTTCCAAAGCTCAGAAGTTGAATGTGCAACAAGACAATGAGAAGAACCAGACGACTCTGAAAAATCAGCTCCAAAAACTCTCCCAACCCTAAAGATCTTACACACCACAACGCCATCAGAATTGAGCACTTGCGAAGTATCGCGATGAAATCGCACTTCGAAGCCCTCATCAAGCAACTGAGATACAGACAGCAAATTGTATCCCAGATTTTCAACCAAAGCAACATCTTTGAGAGTGAAGTTTGCGTTAATTCTTACCACACCTTTACCTTTCACTCTACTCCTTCGATTGTTTCCGAAGGTGATATGTTCCCTTTGCTTGGTTGTTGTGAGGCTGGAGAACCAAGCTGCATCTCCGGTCATGTGGCGCGAACAACCGGAGTCCATGATCCACGTGCCCTCCAAGCCTCGACCTGTCGCCTCAGATGAGTCAAGCTCATCGCCGCTGTGATCGCTGTCGGCCATGAAGCAAAGGCCGGTGAAGTCACGTCCCTTCTTATCCTTCTTGTCCTCCTTCCTTGGGGACTCCTCCTCCTCAGAGCTCGACTCCTCAGTTGAGGATGTGTCGATGTCGCTGAGAGCAGCAACAAATGCTCTGGAAGCGGCCTTGGCGACTTTCTTAGCCATCTTGCCGCGCTTGCCCTTCACAAAGGGCTTCCTCTCCTTTTTGTGGAATTTGGGGCGGTCACTCTCATCTCTCTTTTTGACCTTGGGGCAATTTGCCTTAATGTGAGAGGTGTCGCCACATTCATAGCAGCCACTAAAACCACTTCTCCTCTGATCCCGTCTCTCATGATGAAAGCGGGTGAACCTCCGGGCAATGAGAGCAAGCTCATCATCAGCTAGAGTATCCACCTGCTCCTTTGTGACGGAGACCAGGGAGGACAACGCAAAACCATCTGCAAGAACACAAGTGCCTGATGTGCTTGGTTCTGCAGTGGTGCCACGGCTAGTGCTAGAAACCAATGCCAATGGCTGTGACAAAGAGCTTCTGTGCACTGCAAGAGATGCCTTGGCAATCTCTGTGGACTTCAGCTTGCTAAAGAGTTCGTCACAGGTCAATGTGTCATAGCCTGTGGACTCCTCAATGCTGGATATCTTCACCTCCCATATGCTACGGTCAAGAGCATAGAGAAGCTTGATAGCCCTATCATGATCACTGTAAGCAAGCGTCCCGTTGGATCGCAAGTTACTCACTATCGCGTCAAAGCGAGAAAACATGGCATCTACAGATTCACCAGGTGCCTGCACAAACAGCTGATACTGTTGATTGTAGGTGCTTTGGCGCCTGGCCTTGATCTGAGCAGAGCCCTCATGAAAGACAGTGAGTGTTGTCCAAATCTCCCTAGCAGTCCTAAGGTGCTGCACCCTATCAAACTCACTCCGACTCAGACCAATGAACAGTATGTTCCTTGCCTTCGAGTTGGCATATACTGATCTTTTTCAGTTTGAGTGGTGCGGGTATCAGGGATGGAGTATTGTGAGTCCACAATCTCCCAAATTGCATTTCCTTGGCTTAACAGGTAAGCCTCCATGCGCACCTTCCAGTATGCAAAATCTGTCCCATCGAACAGAGGAATTTTACTGCCTCTATCCATGTCGCCAACAGATCACAAAACCGGTTAAGGTCAACTGGTGATCTTAACCTGCTCTGATACCAATTGTTGGACCGGAAACGGCGACCAGAGGGGGGGTGAATGGGAGCTTTTAAAATTTCGGGCTAAAAACTTAGCCTTCGGTTCTGTTCTGTCTTCTGCGGAACAGGCTTCGAACACAGCCTTCGAAGGTCTGGTTCGGAGGTACTTCGACACCTTCGAACACAGGCTTCGGAGAGGCAAAAGTTCGAAGTCAAGAAGACTTCGCTCCACTTACAACCCTAGAAAACCAACTCTGCTAAGTCAGTGCAGGCTCCGCACACAGGGTGCTTTGAGCAAACTTCGCACTTCACCCTTCGCAAGAGTGGACAGCCCTCTGAGGACTTCGACCAAGTACTTGGCGACAGCAACGGGTGCTGGGCTTCGTACCCGAAGGTCTACACGCACACGCAAATGGACTATGCTAAGGGCTTCGACACAAGAAGCACTACGGGAAAAGAACAGGGCTTCGCTAGTAAGCAACAAGGTCTTGCCTCGTGTTACACAGAGCGACAGCACACTGTAAAACACACTTCGCGATAAAAACACCCTTCGCCAAGACAGGCTTCGGTGAACTAAAAGCTAGCGAGGTATGCAACGCGAGCTCAAGCAAAAGCACAAAGAAGCAGGGCTTCGCTGCTTGAACAAGGAACACTGAAATAAATTGAACTCAGAATGAATACAGCGTGGTCTGTCTACAGGAGCTCAACAGAAAATGCTCAAAGTGTTAAATGTTACCTACTGAGCCCCCATATTTATAGCCCACGGCTTCATCCTAAGGAATTGACTACTTTACCCCTAGGGTTTACATCCATTTTGTCTCTACAGAACTAAGGGGTACAAAAGGTAGTCCACCTTTATTTAGGAGGCTTCTCTGTCAGCTGTAGAGGGGACAGTGTCAGCCTTTTTCAGAACAGACAGTGTCAGCCTTTACAGTGTTGACTTCTGGAACCTCCCTTCGCACCGGAGGGTGCGGAAGCTTCGACGAGAAGCCTGCAGCCTGTTGGCCTTCGCTCCGCCGAAGCAGTCCTTCGATACAGTGACGGTTTTGAGCGGAAGCCGTCAAAGCCCCTTGGGCCTTCGCACCACCACCTCCGGAGTGGATCACCATGGCTTCGCAGCTACTCCGAGCTCGAACACCGACCGTCCGTGTACCGAAGCCATGCATGGCCGAAGCACCACAAGTCATCCTCACTCCGAAGCCCCACCTTCGGAGTACCACCCTTCGAAGTCCCTCCTTCGTCCAAGGCCTCCGCATGAAGCATTCCATGAGCACTCAGTCGCAGTGCCTCACTCCGAGCACACTCCTCGACGAGCCTCACCCGGACCATGCCTTCAATGCGCCTCGACTTCTGAGACCTTCGTCGGGCCACCTTCGAGTGTCTCCCTCCGGAGCACACTTCGAACCCTTGCCTCCGCAGAGGACTTGATCCACCAACTCCGAAGTCACTCCATTCGGAGTACCTTCGAAGTGCCTCACCTCCGAGGACTTTGTCTCGGAGTACCTTCAGCCGGAGCCACACTCCGCACTCTCTGCCTTCACTTGGCACGACTCGACCCGAGGACCGACCCGGACCACCTTCGCAGCCACCGTGACGGAGCTCCCCGCTCCCCTGGCATCAAGCCACCTGCTTGACCCAGGTTCACCTGGCTCGAACCCTGTCCGTCGCCTCCGAAGTCCCTGCGCACCACAGACAAGCAGACAAGTGTATCCAGAACTCCGGAGACCTCTCCGGGTTAGCAACCTCCGGTACACACTCCGGTGTACCGCCCAAAGTACCGAAGCCATCGGTACGGACCCAGTCAACGTGTACTGTCGGACCCCTCCGACAGGCACACTCCGCTGCACAGCTGCAGCAAGCAAACACCGAATACCCTTCGGTGAACCCACCTCCGAACACCCTTCGGAGGTACCACCTCCGAAGCCCCTTCGGAGGTACCCTTCGAACAGAGGGTAAAAGTCTGTCAATCACTCATCACAAAACACCGAAACCACCCTTGGTTTCTCAGTAACGGACACAAAATTTTCCCCCAACAACAACGATTGTTCATCGCCCTCACCGGGAAGACGTCCACAAACTCCTTGTGAAGCTGAAAGTTGGCGCTACCAAAGGCCAAAGCCCTCTCCACGCCATCTGCCCCCTCCTTCCTCTTCGGTTGGCAAAGGGCATCGTGAAGAGATGCGAAGACATCCTCTCACCCTTCGCACCCCTCGGCCCTCATGGCCCACTCGAAGATAGCAAGCCGAGCCACATCGTTCGGGGATAGATGAGAGAGCTCGAAGTTGTACCTCTTCAGCACTCCGCCTAACATACCTTTGGCAGGGATCCTGAGCCTGGCCTCGAAGAAGGCCTCGAAGACCACTGCTTCATCACATCGAGGCCTTGGAATAATTTCAGACCCCGGCACCCGAAGGCGAACATCTTTGGAAACCCTTCTGGCGCAAATCCACTGGATGGACTCCTCTATGGAAGCCAAAGCCTACAGCTCTAGGGTCTGCTCGAACTTGTCTAAAGGCGAACAAAGGTCGAACGCCCCGAGGCACCTCGCCGAAGGCCTCGCCGTGGCCACCGCTGCGGCCGCTTGGACTTGGACGGAGCTCGACCCCCCGCTCAAGGTGGGTGCCTTCTTCGACGAAGTCTTGGCTGCTCCGGGCACGAGGGTGCTAGGGGATCTAGGGAAGAAGGCTAAAGGCTCGAGGGGAGACTAGAGCTCAAGGAAGAAAAAAATGTGCAGGCGTGTGCTAGACAACGGGGTGCCAATGGCCTTTTATAGGTGGTAAAAGCCATCACGCTTCCCCCGGCCAGAATTTTTAATACCTAGAAACCACCCCTATAGTCTATGACCGGTGGGGCCAAGATAAAATCTAAAGTGTCGCATCCTGCGTGGTAATGGCTCGATTCTGAACTGTTGGCCCCCGACGCCGGTTGGACTCCTGACGACGTCCCATCCACTCTGGTCGGGCATTTAATGATCGCATGGTTCGAAGCTGGCCTCCGAGACCAAGCTCTGAAGGCTTACCGTCCATGAGCACCATTCTACGAGCATCATTTGCCCCAGGGCGCAAGCACCCCTTCGCTGTGAAGGGCTACGTGCAAGGGGCTACTGTTGGGGGAAATAGCTTTTCCCTAATAGGTGTCAAATGATGGCGAGCTTTGAAGCCCCCGAAGGTCAGATCCTGTTGGGCTAGCGAGGCTTGTAATAAGCCCCCCCTTCGAACAAATACCACAGTGAAGACAAAGGAACCGCAAGACTAGAAGATGGGCATCGAGGTCCCTTGCGAGGCCTCCTTCAGGTCTCTCTCCGAGGACCACTCCAAATCCCTCTCGGAGGACCCCCTCGAAGGGCCCTCCGTGGTCCTTCCGAGGTCTTCCCCGAGGTCCTCCGGCGAAGTGCTCCGGCGTGGAAGCTATAAAATATTCCAGTACCACTGTAAAACGAGAAGCAATACCAGGGGCCCCTGCCCCCTGATATTGACACATAACTACCACGTATGTAAAAGCTGCACATGTACTCTAATAGTTTTTACCATTTTACCCCTACAAAGCTCAGTAAGAGGGCACTATAAGTAGAGGGTAGAATCGGCTTTTCCTTTACTTTCTTGCCTATATAAGCAGGGAACCATCCTTGTAACAGAGGGGACAACCCCATAGTGAAAAATACTACAAACTAGACGTAGGGTTATTATCCTCAAGGAGGCCCGAACCAGTATAAAAATCATCTCTCTCTAAGAACCCTTGAAGGTTCATGTTCTACACCTCTATTATAGAAACCTATTTGTAGCTAATGCAATTGCTATAACAATATCATCCACATAAATCTAAACAAGAAGTAAGTATTTGCCATGCTTCAGAGTAAATAGGGTTTTATCAAAAAGGCCATTTTGTATCCATGTTCTAGCAAAAAGTTCCTAAGTCGGTCATATCAAGTCCTAGGAGCTTGCTTGAGCCCATACAAAGCTTTGTGAAGTTTAAAGACTATGTGGCGGTACTTGGGATGTTGAAAGTCGGGGATTGTATAACATAAACCTCTTCTCCTATAAAACTATTAAGAAAAGCACTTTTAACATCCATTTGATAAAGCTTGAAACCGTGAGAAGATGCAAAAGCGAGCAAAATCCTAATGGCCTCAAGTCGAGTTACTGGAGCAAAGGTCTCTCCAAAATCAACCCCCTCGACTTGAGAGTAACCCTTTGCAACAAGCCTAGCCTTGTTTCTCACAACAGGCCCATCCTCCCCCTGTTTGTTTTTGAAAATTCATTTTGTGCCAATGATATGAATGTTAGAAGGTAGATCTACAAGAACCTAGACTTTATTTTTATCAAAATTTTCTAACTCCTCGTACATGGCATTGATCCAACTCGAATCAGATAAAGCATGACTAACATCAAGAGGCTCAAAAGAGATTGAGTTACCCTTTCATCTAGCTCAACAATGATCTACTCAGGAGGGTGATGTCGTTGAATCTGAAGAGGAGCTTCTCTTCGAGAGAAAATCTCCCCCTCAACACTTGTCGGAGTGAGCTCGATGCTTCTGAAGTTGATGCTTTAGACACTCTTACTGAAGTAGAGGATGCAGGATCTGCTTCAAGGGTTGCTATAGTGAGAGGTAGGGGATCATCCTTAAGCTCTTTGAATTTTGATGGATCTTCTTCTTCAAAGATGGTTTCATCCATATCCTGCTTATTGGCAAGCTCAAAAGAAGTACTAACACAAGGGAAAGACTCATCAAAAGTCACATCTGAGAAACCATGTTGAAGAATATGGTTTTAATACTCCAGATGTGATGAGTGATTGTCAACGGAAGTCAAAGGAAAAGAAATGAAGACCTGCCGAGTCTGAGCCGCTTGTGACTCAGGTACACGGGCAGCGAGCGACAGCCGGGTAAAGGAGCCGCGGAGTCGGGCTGGCCCAATCTGGGTACATGGGTTAGGAGCGGCAGATGATCCACTGGTCTGTTGACTGGGTTTGACTCAAGTACACGGGCGGCGAGCGATTGCCGGGCTGAGGAAGTTGCGGGATCGGGTCGGCCCAATCCGGGTACCCGGTGCGAAGACGGTGGACGCTTTGTCAATTTCGGCGCAAAACTGACAACCTATGATTATTTTGTTTTTAGAATATTAAGTCAGTTTTGGCGCAAAACTAACAACCTATGATTATTTTGTTTTTAGAATATTAATATTTAGTTTTTAAGTTTAGAATATTTTTATTTGAGTCAGGTGATTTTTCTAAGAATGTTTTAGTAATTTTCGGAATTTATTTTAGGGTCGGTTTAATTTATCTTAAGGGTAAATTAGTCTTTTCATATATTAGCAGTCACCTATAAATAAGCCCCTATCCCCTTGGGGATAGATGACTGTTCTTCACAGATCAATCTACAGTCTAAATATTCTACTCTTCTACAAGTTTTTCACATCTGCATATTTTTTCGCCGCTGTAGTCGAAGTTTTTCTCCGTGCGGCTGTTTTCACCAGCGACGCGCGCTCGCGAGGAGTCCGCAGCGAAGTCACAGCAGGACGTGAAGCTTTCGGTGGCAGCAGCAAACGCACGTCGCCGCGTGGACCCTACCGGCTGTCACAGCAGAGACTACACCGATCAAGTTTTTGCTTTCCAGGGGCAATGATGCGCACGGTTCCCGAGGCGAACAAATCCTTCCTGCCATGAAAACAAGCGCACGGCTCTTGATCATTGCAGACTAGCAGGCACGTTTTTTCTTTGTACGGGCGTCAGCGTGCAGCAGTGAACCATGGGAGAAATCTTCGGTGCGGCAACCAAGGAATGACATGCTGCAGCGCGTGCAGCTTCCGGCAGACTACATCAATGGCAACGTAAACAGCATGCAGGTTAGTTTATTAATCTACTATTTTTTAGCTCTTTAATTTATTAAATATTTATCTATTTTTATTAGTTGCTAATCTGTTTAGGAATTTCGTAGTTAATGTTTATCTGCTAGAATATTATTAGTACTAGAATAATTTATTTAAGCATTTTTAATCTTCTCATAAAAAAATATTTTATTATTAGTCGCAACAATATTTTTATTCTAGATTTACATGAAATATTTTAGGTTTATTTCTGAATTAATTTCTGGATGATCCATGTTTTATTTAGTTGATTATCATTTTATTTTTAGACCGCAATCTGAATATTTTATTAATATATTTAGGTATTTTGCTTACGTCATTAAATATTTCTAGTACCCATTTTTATTTACTGCAGTATTTCTATTTAGTTTATCTTTAATATCATTTTAATTAAGACATCGGTCATTTTTAGGCTAAACCCTTTTAATTCCTGCAATTTGCTTTGCTAATATTATTTGTCTGGTTAAGTTTGTTTGGGTGTTGGGATTAGATCATATTTTAGCAAGAAATTTTTAGGCACCCATTCAACCCCCCTCTGGTCGCTACCCTCGGTCCTACAACATCACATGACTCGATGATAGTGTTAGTATCAAGGTTAAAAAATGATATGAATGACCATGAACAGAATAGCCCAAAAAGGCACCATCCAAAGAACGCGACTCAAATTTGTCAAGATTACCACGTTTCAGAATGAAGCACCGACATCCAAACACTCTCAAATGAGTAACTTTGGGCTTTCTTCCAAAACGCGGCTCATAAGATGTCAAATTCAAAAGTGAGCGCAAAAAGATCTAGTAAGAGATGTAACAAACAATGCTCATGGCCTCAGCCCAAAATCTTCTAGGAGTGCTATGTTCATCGAGCATCGTCCTATCCATCTCCACTAAAGTGTGGTTCTATCTCTCAACAACTCCATTTTGTTGAGGAACCCGCGGAGCAGAAAATTGATGTTCAATGCCTTGCTCAAGGAAAAAGTCAACAAAGAAATTATTCTTCAACTCGGTGCCATTATCACTTCTGATCACTTTCAATGTACCAGGGAGTTCAGTGAAAAGTCTCAAAGCTAAGCTCCAAAAGTGCAAAACACTTCATCCTTGCTTGCAAGAAAGAAGACCCAAGAATATCGGGAGTAGTCATCCACCATGACAAGGACATAGCATTTGTCACCTAAAGAACTAACCTGAGAAGAACCTATAGTGTACATATGGAGATGTTCTCTAGGTTATTATGTCACCACCACATTGATTGGTGAATGAGAGGCGGTCACCATCTTTCCATGTCGACAAGGGGCATAAATGAGATCCTTCTCAAATTTGAGCTTGGGCAATCCTTGGATCATACCTAGAGCACTCAGACGAGTGAGCAAGTCAAAGCTCATATGCCCTAGTCTATTATGCCACATCCAGAGATTAGAAGAAGGTTTGACAATAAGGCAATGAGAAGAACCAAAAGACTCAGAAAAGTCACCTCCAAAGATCCTCCCTATTCTTGAAATCTTACAAACTAAAGTGCCAGAAGAATCAAGAATTTATGAAGTATCGCGTCTGAAACGCACTTCCAAGCCCTCATCAAACAACTGAGATACAAACAGCAAATTTTATCCCAAATCCTCAACCAAAGCTACATCTTTGAGAATGAAATTTTCATTAATCCTTACTATACCTTTGCCTTTCACTCTACTCCTTCGATTGTTGTCGAAGGTGATGTACTCACATCACTGGGTCGAGGTGAAGCTAGAGAACCATGATGTCTTCCCGATCATGTGGCATGAACAACCGGAATCCATGATCCATGACGAGGTCTCCCAACATGTCGAGGATCAAAACTTGTTACACAAGGTCTAGCTCCATATGAACCATGGTGAAAACCACGCTAGGCGAATCCTAAAAACGTGGAGCCTCACGAAAACGAGAAAGGGAATGAGAGACAGTCTCATGTATATCAATAGGTGGCTGATACATGTCCCATGTACTCATCTCCCAAGAGTGTCGCTCATCCTTCATGCGACGAAAGCAAAAGCCAATCAAACGACCCACCCTCTGACAATAAGACCAATGAAAAATCCTCTTGGGGGCTGGGGCATTGAAAACTTGGGATTTTCTCACAGGCTCACTTTGTTTTAGCTTAGTAGCTCTCTTAGGTGGAGGAGGTACTTTTTTGGAAGGTTGAATGAGGTTCTTGGCTATTTTTGGAGTATCCAATTTGGCTCTTTCTTCCTCTAGGGTAGTAGGTGAAGTGAACGTAGTTTTTCCCTTACTATCAGAAGTGGTTCTCTCAAAACCCAAACCAAAAGCTAACCTAGTCTTGTCAGCACACATCTTGGTCTTGGCCAATAGAAAATCCATCCTACCCTTTCCCTTAGTACACTTGTTCACCACAGTAAGAAGGTATTCATTCTCAGCCATAAGCTTCTCGGCTTGCCCTCTAGCAAATCTAAGTTTGTCCTTGAGGATAATGCATGTGAAACATTCATACTGCACATCCTTAGAACTCTCAGCACTCTCCAATCTAGACTTCAGTTCCTTAACATGTTTGTCCCTTAGCTCAATACTCTAAATAAGCAAAGGACAATTTGAACAAGCATCTAACGACAAAGGTCTAAACTCCGCCACAGTGAGCTCTTTCTATGCAATATCAAGCTTATCGGTAGTTTGAGCGTGCACAAAACGTAGCTCGGCAAGCTCACTCATGACAACACAGCAGGACTCACATTCAACATCATCTAACTTAGACTTAAGCATGGCATATTCAATTGAGACAGATTCATTCGTAAGTATAAGTTCTTTTAATTCACGAGTAGCTTTCACAAGCAACCTATCCTAACTAGTCAACGCATCACTAAGTTCATCAACTTTAACTGAAAGCTAGTCATAGGATAGCATTACCTCAGTTGTGTCAGGCTCATTGTTGCTATCGTTGATGTTGTTGGCCATGAATAAGAGGTTGGTGAAGTCCTTTGCCTTCTCCTCCTTCTGATTCATCCTCATTAGAGCTTGGATCTTCACTTGAAGAAGTGTCGATGTCGCTCAATATAGCCATGAATGCTCTAGATGTTGCCTTGGCTGCTCTCTTAGCTAGCTTGTCGCGGTTCTTCTTGAAGAAGGGCTTCTTGTATGCAAAATTTCTGATACTCGTACCACTAAGGCTGAAAACAATAGTATGATTCTAACTCTATGCAAAATCCCTGATACCCGTACCACTGATACTCTTAGCCACCTTGCTTTGAAGAAAAGCCTCCATGCACACCTTCTAGTATGCAAAATCCTATCCATCGAACAACAGAATCTTGATGTGTCTGTCCATGTCGCCTACGGATCACAAATTGGTTAAGGTCAACTGGTGATCTAACCGGCTCTGACACCAATTGTAGGACCGAAACAGGAGACTAGAGGGGGTGAATAGGCGCCTCAACAAATTGTTTCGAATTGATGACCTTTTATAAACACCCAATGCACCTCTAAAGAAACAAGCAGAAGCAAATAAATTAACACAACAAAAACCCAAAGAAAACAAGTGTTATCACTCTCCTGTCAGATATGAAATGATGCAACAGTCTGAGAGATCACAAGCACTGAAAATAATCTAGCCTCTAAAACAACGGGTGTCAAAAATTAAAATGACACCAACACAGTGCTCAAAGGCAGATTAAAAACCATTCATAGACTAGCGAGAAAAACCATCAAGTGTTAGGAACACATTCATCGATCATAGGTATTTAATCCAATAATTTAAATGCAAGAGGTGATTAGATACATACCTACTTACCTGTGGAGTGTACTGTAAAAGAACGATAATCGAGGCAGAGAAACAATGTAGCTTCGAGAGATGCAGCTGCTGCTTCGACCAACTAGAAGTCTCCACACACTGGCATAAGTAGGTGCCAACCTTAGAACAAACAGAGAAAACTAACGGGGGAAAAGATGCAGCTTGGCACAGTGAAACCCAAGGAAAACCTGAGCTTTGTGTGCACGAATCCCAAGGTAGGCTAGCAGAGTCCCTTCGACCACAGAAATCCCGAGCAACAATAACTACACCAATAACTACAGCAGCATTCTTCCAACGCGCCTGAGCCTTTGCGCGTTTTTCCTCCAAGCATTGCCTGGTGCAACTCACCGTCCCGCGCTAAAAAGGCTTGCCCAGAGGCCACGCGCCCGCTCGAGACTAGTGAACGCCCCGCACGTGAACCCTACTGCACAAGCAGCAACGACCGCATTTGAGGATTGGAAAAGACTAGGAACAGAGAAAAACCGGTGGAAAGCATTCTCGAGAAAATTAGATACAGTAACTCCTTCAAAGAACCGGTAATGAACAGTGGTGCGCAGGAACCTTCCCAAACAGTAGCTTAACATAGGAATAAGAAGATGGGAAAAAATAAAGTGAACTCAGATTTTTTCATTAGATGAATTGGTAGAAACCCTAGGACTACAATCAGTTCAAAAACTGAAAACGACTAAAATACCCCTACAGTATTTTACCCACAAACTCAAAAATATGGACGCGAATGGACGCGGGCCCAATGGGCAAAATAGTAAAATCCTATCTAAAGGTAATTTGTCCTGATATGGAGCTTTCGTAGAGACTACGGCTTTGCTTCAAGACGCTTTGATCTCGATCCGATGGTTTTGAGCCAAAACCAACAAAGCCCTCCAGATCTCCGACACATGTCACCAATCCACGAACTCGACTGCTAGTAAGTCTCTCCCACTCTCGAACCCTCAAGCCGTCTTGTCACTTGCACTGGCCTCTCTTTCGCTGACTTCGTCAACACGTTGTCTCGATCATCTGTCCATCCATATCTTGCTTCATCTCCACGTGTACGCCTGAGATCTTCCTCAACTTCACCCGGCCTCCTTGATCGTCTGGCATCAAGCTCTCCGCTTGACCCTGGTCACTCGCCGTTGACAGTTGACTCGCATCTCAACCCTGCACACAATGAAACAAGCAAAATATGAATCTCTACACAAAATGCACACTGATGTCTTCAGTGAACCCAAACAGGCAAACACACGCCCAAACCTTGAACAAGGCAAACTTATCAATCACTCATCAATAAGATAAAACCATAGTGAAACTCCACTTGGTTTCTCAGATGCACTTTGTTGGACTGAAACAGACGACCAAAGGGGGTGAATGGGAGCTTTTAATATTATGTTCTGCTGAACAGGCTTCGAACACACCCTTTGAAGTGTTTGGTTTGGAGGTATCGAACACACTCCGAACACAGGCTTTGAATGGGGTAAAAGTTCGAAGTTCAGAAGACTTCACTCGCACTCAGAAACCCAACAACACATTGAACTCTGCAAAGATAGTGCAGGCTCCGCACATGAGGTGCCTTCGAGCAGGCTTCGCACTACTGTACTTTGCATAAGTATGTTTCCCTCAGAGAGATCCAAACAGATACTCCGCACTAGTAACTGGTACTAGGATTCGCACTTCAGAGTGTTGAAAATAGACACAACTAACTGCAAAGAGGACTTCGGCTATGAGAAGGGAACATGCCTCGAATGGACATTTCACAAAGTGCTTCGCTAGTAAATAGTGAGAATTAGCCTCCAATTTGCACAGAGCGAACACACCAGAGTTACTCACAGAGAACACACAATTGTGGGAAAAACACTTTGTTCGGATGAACACAGAGTGACAACTCTAGTTCGCACAGAGTAAAATGGAACACAGGAAACTCTATCCACACAGTGCAAAACACAAATAAGTTCGGATGAACACAGAGTGACAACTCTGGTTCGCACAGAGTAAAATGGAACGCAGGAAACTCTACCCACACAGTGCAAAACACAGATACAAGTTCATGCAATCAATAACAACATAATGGAAATTTTCATTGCAAGAACAGGGAACACAAAAACTCACAAGTTCATAGAACACTTCATGGCGGCTGGCCAAAGCTACAGGGAAAACAGAAGGTTCTAAAATAGAGTGCACAGTGTTGCCCTAGACCTCAGCCTTCCTCTCCTTTTATAGGCACTACTCTGACTTGCGAATAGACTACAGTACCCCTAGGGTTTACAACGTTTTTGTCTCTGGCAGACACGGGGATACAAATGGTAGTCTACTTTATAGGAAGCTCCTTTTGTCAGCTTCGCAGAGGAGACAGTATTAGCTTTTGTAGAGCAGACACGATCAGCTTTTGCAAAGCGGAATCTTCTGGAGCCCCCTTTGCACACAAGGTGTGCAGAGGCTTCGGTGACACGCTTTGAACCCGAAGTCAGTCTTCGATACATTGACGGTTTTGAGCCAAAGCTGTCAAAGCCCTTGAGCCTTTGCTCCATCACCTCTAGATTGGACCACCACGTCTTCGCAGCTACTCCTAGCTCGAACCCCGTCCATCCATGTATCGAAGCCATGCATGGTCGAAGTACTTCGTCATCCACACTATGAAGCCCCACCTTCGAAGTATCTTCACCACCTTCCGAAGTCCCTCCTTCGTCCAAAGCCTCCACATGAAGCACTTCCATAACACTTCTCTATAGTGTCTCTGCTCAGAGCACACTCACGAAGAGCCTTACCCGGATCATGCCTTCGATGCACTTTGATTTCTAATACCTTCGTTAGGTGTCCCTTCAAGTGCCTCCATCCGGAGCACACATCGAACGCCATGCCTCAATCCTTAGGACTTTGTCTGCCATCCTTCGAAGTCACTCCTTCAGAGTCCTTCTTTGTAGTGCCTCGCCTCCGAGGACTTTGCCTCGGGGTACCTTCAGCCGGAGCCACCCTCTGCACTCTCTACCTTTGCCTGGTGCACCACGACCCGAGGACTGACCTCGACCCCACGCAGCCTCGGTGACTGAGCTCCCTGCTCGCTTGGCACCAAGCTTCTCGCTTGACCCAGGTTCGCATGATGCGAACTTTCATGTCGCCTCCGAAGTTACCTGCATACCACCGACAAGCAAACAAGTGTTTCCAATACCCCAGAGACCTCTCCGGTAAATAACCTCCGGCACACACTCCGGTGTACCGCCCAAAGTACCGAATCCTTCAGTATAATCTCTGAATTGTATTCTATCGGACCCCTCCGATAGACATACTCCACTACAACCAGCAAACACCGAACCCTTCGGTAAAACACCTCTGAAACCCTTCGGAGGGACCCCTTCACCCAGAAGGAAACTTATCAATCACTCATCACAGACTTGAAACCAAGGCACATTTCAACTTTGTTTATCACACTTAAAAAAGTCGGCGTGAGAGAAAGTGAGGCACATCGATTTTTAGAAGTCACTTAGAAAACAAGCATAAAGATTGGACTACTGCATTAAAAGTTTATCATTTTGTTCATTTTAAATACTATTGCATCTTGTGAGATATTAGGTAAGACTAATTATTGTGTATCATTTTTAGGTGGTAAAATTGATGTTGTCATGAGTGAGTTGGATGTTGATAACATGGAGCGGGTGAGAAAGTACTTGTTGCATTACTAGACATTATTGATTATTATTGTTTCTTATACACTGTTCGATGTAGTACAATAGCTATAATAATATTAAATTACAAGTATTAACCACTACAAGAGTATTAGACTACAGTAGGTGTAGTGCAACACAATCAAAAATCATGCATTCAACATTTCAGATATGAATAAAATAGGAGAGACTGTCATAGAAAGAAAAAATACATTGCAGATGGTGCCTTGTAGAAATGTGGAATCAATATTTTAGTAGTACGCAGTTATAAACACAACCCCACCTCGTCATGTCATTCTTAGCCTCGTCATACCATGCCCGATATGCACCTTGCCATGCCCAATTTACAATTTGTTGTTCCTCTAATTGTCATATATCTTCATCACTAGAAAGTTTGTCTTCCTATAAATTCCAACAAATAAATTTCAGCATACATAATCAAATAATAGCAAGCACATTTCACCATGTATGTATATAATCAAATAATAGAAAGAAAATTTTAGCAAACATGTTTGTTCACAATATATAATCTTAGCAATCATATTTGTTGACAATATGTAAAAGCAAGCAAATTTCAGCTTGCAATTTGTTGATAACATATAACTTTTAACTTCATACTATCTCATTGAGATCTTCAAGCTCAAATTGGCAAACATGGTCTATGTAACCTCAAAAGTCATTGAGAATAGATTCAACCTATTTACTAGAATTTGAAAATTGTAGATATGATATGTTAGTATACAAGATATAGCGTTAAATCTAATGATAATATAAATGCATATGAAAATAACTTATATATGAATTGTTAGCTATTCTAGCCCCAACCATTGAAAGATTCTACTAGATAATCCAATTGACATGTTGGATAACTATCACGCCCCGATTTAATGAAATCGGAACTTTATTGAATTTCCATAGAAAAACAATAATAACAAGAGGTCCATCATGCGACAACGTACATACGGTCAAACATCTATGGTTCGCAGACCACATTATTACACAAGTGTAAAATTAAAAGAAACTATGAAAATAAACTGCATGACGAACGTCTTCTTCAGGATCGTTTTCTCGACTGGGTCGCTACTCCAGACCATCCTCCTCATAGTAAGCAGCCTCTGAAGTGTTTGTCCAACGGGTATGAGTACAAAAGTACTCAACAAGCCATCGAGAATGCAATAATAATGCAGGGTAATAACAAGGGAATGATGGTGGCTTAAAGTGCGGAAAAGTACATTTTTCAGTTGCAGCATTTAGTATAGTCAAATTTAATTATGCGGAATAATAAATATGAACAATGTAATATCATCTAACTCGAGGAGTATGTTTTCCCTCCTCGCTCAACAGTCCTTACATGCCAAGTCATCATACCACACTCATAAATGTAAACTAACTGCGAGTAGTCACGCAACCCGCCCTTGACCGTGGGCTCGGATTTTTGAAAAGATTTAAACTCTAATCAGAGGTGTACCACTGTACCCACAAGGCATGCACTCATCCCACACACCAAAGTGTAACGAGATAACCCATACCACAGGAACTCGTGCCAAAACCTCAGCATGAAATGCTCCAATCCGATAACACCCGCTCTAGGTTTCGCCGGCGCGCCCGGACACTCCGGGCTAACGTCGCACCCCCTTTTGCGCCACGTCAGTATAAGCCACCCGCAGGTGCTGCTTGACCCATCTCCAAGTGGTGCCTCGAATTGGAATGCCCCATACCTTAGTTAGGACTTACCCACTAGACTTGTGGTTAGTATAGAAATGTATTGCAACGGATCCCGCAGACCGGTCCTTATAGTGCCCCGGGTGCTACCGACCAATGCTCTAGCTTGCACCCGGAACCCACCATGCTTTAACACTTAATCAAAACTCCATAACCAACAGAATTCCAGGGGTGAGAGAATAACATGGAGCATATAGTAGAATCCAATTCTCTACGACTCGTTTGTAACCTATAGCAGTCGTGTCAATACATTGGATACTATATAACAGTATTAATGATATGGTGACAAGGAGTTTAGGCTCAACAGCATGGCTTGGGTTTGCACTTCAAGGTCAGGGATCTAAATAAATATAATGTAAGGCTTTCAATTTGACTAATGCATGTATAACCTATGAGTTTTAGCGATAGTTTAAGAAAACTAGGTTCAATATGCTCAAAAATTAGTTTGGTGACTTGCCTTGTTCAGTGAAGGGTGATGGAGGAACCTCGGGGTAATACTCCAGTTCCTCGATGGCGTTGTAGTCTTCTCGATATGGATGAAATAAACATAACATTCAATTTAAACAATTCAAAACCACACAACAAGCATATAAGTTTTGATTGGGCTAAATTAAAGTTATTAAACTTCTGAAATTAATATAAAATAATTTCTGAAGAAGTTATAAATTTTTCTAAAGGGAAATACAAGTGTATCTTAATGTATTTTAAACCTCCCATTAATAATTAATAAAAAGTTCTGAATAAACCTACTATTTTTATTGCATAAACATGAATAGAATAAAATATAAATTTTCTGAAATTGAAATGGTTAAATTTGGAGTTAAAATGAGAAGATATGAATTTTTGAAGTTTAAAACAATTTTTGGAATTTATTTTAAACTGAAAACAGTCGTTGGTCCACGGTGAACCAAATCCACCGCGAACCCACGCACTGTGCGTGTGGATCGGATCCAGATCAGTCGTTGGATCTGGATCGGGCGACTGCGGGCGATGCGGAGGCGTTAAGTGGACGCGGACGGCCACAATTAAAACGCCGAACGGGTACGCGATGGATGGCTCAAATCAACTGAAGGTTTTAAATAGAAATGGATGCACGAGATTAAAACGAACCATTTCGATGCGATCCGACGGGTTAGATTAAACCGGGCGTGCGATCTAATCTCCATCGTTCGATTGCGATCGCACGGTCGTGGTTGAATCCGACATGGCACGGGTACTTTACCTGTGCCGGTCGTCTTCTCCGGCGACGGTGATGGGCTAGCGGCCACGACGAACGACGGCGGTCGGTTCTAAGGGCTAAAATGGAATCAGTGCAATGCGGGGGTCAAGAGGGTACCGTCGGTGAGGCTTGGGGTCGTCGGGTTGCGGCCGGCGATGAGCGGGGCGGCGAAGGCATTCGGGTCCTCGTCGGCGATGGGGTTCCAGTGGTCTTCAGCGGCGACAGAGGGGTGGATGAGGTCGGGGTGGCGTCGGTGATCACACGGGTGCGGTCATCGAGGGTGGAGAAGGACTCCAGTGACGGCGAGCGACGGTTGGTGTGCGGGCGGTGGAGTGGTGTTAAAAACTAGAGCGCAAGCGTTCTGTTCGGATTCGGTCCAAGTGTTAGTGAGAGGGTGAAAGAGGGAGTGACAAGGGTTTAAATAGGGACACCGGCGGGGTCAGAGGGGGCACAATTGGGGGAACCGAGAGTAATATTGCCTTAACGCCGACGAGCTCGGGATGCATGGAGGTTCATCGAACCGGGACGCTATCGGGCGGGTTTTAATGGGGGTTGGTGGCAGCGGATCGAAGGGGCTAGGGCTTCGGCCAGCGAGGGGGGAGAGATTTGGGGGCGAATCCTGCGGGGAAGACGTATCCGACGTGTGGGCCACGGCGGTTAGTGGGCGCGTGCGGGTGCGGGCATGGCAACGGTCGGGTCTGACCGGTGGGGTCGGGCTCGGCCGGGGGGGTTGGCGCCGACAGGTGGGCCCGATCCGGGCGAGCGCGCGGAGAGAGAGGGGGTCGCTGATGAGCGGGGCCCGCTAGGTAGAGAGGGGGCGCGGGGTTGAGTGGGCTGGGCCGGCCGGTTGAGGGAGAAAAGGGGAAGAGGGTGAGAAACCAAGGGTTGGTTTCGGTGTTTGTGATGAGTGATTGACAGGCTTTTTACCTCTGTTTGAAGGGGTACCTCCGAAGGGTGTTCGGAGGTTGTACCTCTGAAGGGTGTTCGGAGGTGGTTTCACTGAAGGGTGTTCGGTGGTTTGGTTGCTGCAGCTGTTGCAGCGGAGTGTGCCTGTCGGAGGGGTCCGACAGTACACGATGACTGGGTGTGTACCGATGGCTTCGGTACTTTGGGCGGTACACCGGAGTGTGTGCCGGAGGTTGCTAACCCAGAGAGGTCTCCGGAGTACTGGATACACTTGTCTGTTTGTCTGTGGTGCGCAGGGACTTCGGAGGCGACGGACGAACGTAGCAGGTGAACCTGGGTCAAGCGGGAGGCTTGATGCCAGGGGAGCGGGGAGCTCCGTCACGGTGGCTGCGAAGGTGGTCTGGGTCGGTCCTCGGGTCGAGGTGTGCCAGGTGAAGGCAGAGAAGTGCGGAGCGTGGCTCCGGGTGAAGGTGCTCCGAGACAAAGTCCTCGGAGGTGAGGCACTTCGAAGGTACTCCGAACGGAGTGACTTCGGAGTTGGTGGATCAAGTCCTCTGCGGAGGCAAGGAGTTCGAAGTGTGCTCCGGAGGGAGACATTCGAAGGTACCCGACGAAGGTCTCAGAAGTCGAGGCGCATCGAAGGCATGGTCCGGGTGAGGCTCGTCGAGGAGTGTGCTCGGGGAGAGACACTGCGACGAAGGGCTCATGGAATGCTTCGTGCGGAGGCCTTGGACGAGGGAGAGACTTCGAAGGGTGGTGCTCCGAAGGTGGGGCTTCGGAGTGAGGAAGACTTCGGAGCAAGGCTAGCTCCGGAGCGAGGTTGTCTTGTGGTGCTTCGGCCTGCATGGCTTCGGTACACGGACTGACGGAGTTCGAGCTGGGTGAAGCTGCGAAGCCGTGGTGGTCCACTCCGGAGGTGTTGGTGCGAAGGCTCAAGGGCTTTGACGGCTTCGGCTCAAAACCGTCACTGTATCGGAGACTGACTTCGGTGAAGCGAAGGCCACCAGGCTCAAGACTTCTCGCCGAAGCTACCGCACCCTCGCGTGCGAAGGGAGGCTGCAGAAGGTCAAAGACTGCAAAGGCTGACACTGTCTGCTCTGCAAAAAGCTGACGATGTCCCCTCTGCAAAGCTGACAGAGAAGCCTCCAGAATAAAGGTGGACTACCTTTTGTACCCCTTAGTTCTGTAGAGACAAATCCTTTGTAAACCCTAGGGGTAAAGTAGTCATTTCCTTTGGGTGAACTGTGGGCTATAAATATGGGGGCTCGGTAGGTAACATTTAACACTTTGAGCATTTACTGTTGAGCTCCTGTAGCCACATACCTCGCTGTATACATCTAGAGTTCAAATATTTCTGTGTTCCTTGTTCAAGCGGCGAAGCCCTGCTTCTTTGGGGTTTTTGCTTGAGCTCGCGTTACATACCTCGCTAGTTATAGTGCACCGAAGCCTGTCTAGGCGAAGGGTGTTTTGTGCGAAGTGTGTTTTTTTCAGCGTGCGTTCGCTCTGTGTAACTTGAGGCCAGACCTCACAGATTACTAGCGAAGCCCTGATCGAAGCCTGTTTTGCTTCTTGTGTCGAAGCCCGTAGCGAAGTCCGTTTGTGTGCGTGTAGACCTTCGTGTACGAAGCCCAGCACCAGTTGCTGCTGCCAAGTACTCGGTCGAAGTCCCCAGTAGGGTGTCCACTCTTGCAAAGGGTGAAGTGCGAAGCCTGCTCGAAGCACCCTGTGTGCGGAGCCTGCACTGACTTAGCAGAGTAGATTTTCGAGGATTGATAGTGGAGCGAAGTCTTCTTGGCTTCGAACTTTTGAACCTGCGAAGTCTGCGTTCGGAGCTGTCAAAGCACCTCCGAACCAGACCTCCGAAGGTAGTGTTCGAAAGCCTGTTCCGCAGAAGACAGAACTGAAACCGAAGGCTAGTTTTTAGCCCGAAATTTTAAAAGCTCCCATTCACCCCCCCTGGTCGCCGTTTCCGGTCCAACAATTGGTATCAGAGCGGGTTAAGATCACCAGTTGACCTTAACCGATTTTGTGATCTGTTGGCGACATGGATAGAGGCAGTAAAATTCCTCTGTTCGATGGGACAGATTTTGCATACTGGAAGGTGCGCATGGAGGCTTATTTGCTAAGCCAAGGAAATGCAATTTGGGAGATTGTGGACTCACAATACTCCATCCCTGATACTCGCACCACTCAAACAGAAAAAGATCAGTATAATGCCAACTCGAAGGCAAGAAATATACTGTTCATTGGTTTGAGCCGGAGTGAGTTTGATAGGGTGCAGCACCTTAGGACTGCTAGGGAGATTTGGACAACACTCACTGTTTTTCATGAGGGCTCTACTCAGATCAAGGCCAGGCGCCAAAGCACATACAATCAACAGTATCAGCTGTTTGTGCAGGCACCTGGTGAATCTATAGATGCCATGTTTTCTCGCTTTGATGCAATAGTGAGTAACTTGCGATCCAACGGGACGCTTGCTTACAGTGATCATGATAGGGCTATCAAGCTTCTCTATGCTCTTGACCGTAGCATATGGGAAGTGAAGATATCCAGCATTGAGGAGTCCGCAGGCTATGACACATTGACCTGTGATGAGCTCTTCAGCAAGCTGAAGTCCACAGAGATTGCCAAGGCATCTCTTGCAGTGCACAGAAGCTCTTTGCCACAGCCATTGGTATTGGTTTCTAGCTAGCACTAGCCGTGGCACCACTGCAGAACCAAGCACATCTGGCACTTGTGTTCTTGCAGATGGTTTTGCTTTGTCCTCCCTGGTCTCCGTCACAAAGGAGCAGGTGGACACTCTAGATTATGATGAGCTTGCTCTCATTGCCCGGAGGTTCACCCGCTTTCATCATGAGAGACGGGATCAGAGGAGAAGTGGTTTTAGTGGTTGCTATGAATGTGGCGACACCTCTCACATTAAGGCAAATTGCCCTAAGCTCAAGAAGAGAGATGAGAGTGAGCGCCCCAAATACCACAAAAAGGAGAGGAAACCTTTTGTGAAGGGCAAGCGCGGCAAGATGGCTAAGAAAGTAGCCAAGGCCGCTTCCAGAGCATTTGTTGCTGCTCTCAGCGACATCGACACATCCTCAACTGAGGAGTCGAGCTCTGAGGAGGAGGAGTCCCCAAGGAAGGAGGACAAGAAGGACAAGAAGGGACGAGACTTCACCGGCCTTTGCTTCAGGGCCGACAGCGATCACAGCGGCGATGAGCTTGACTCATCTGAGGTAACACTATCATCTGACCAGCTACTAATTAAATTAGATGAGCTGAATGAAGTAGTTCTTGGTCAGGATAGATTACTTGTGCAAGCCGCTAGAGAAAGAAAAGACCTTAGACTTAGGCTAGAAAATGTTTCTACTGAATATGCCATGCTTAAGTCTAAATTTGATGATGCTGAATGTGAGTCATGTTCTGTTGTCATGGGTGAGCTTTCTCAGTTGCGTTCTGTTCATGCTCAAACTCTATCTGAGCTTGAGACTGCACAGAAGCAGCTTTTGGAGGTGGATTCTAGACCTCATGATGTTATTGATTGCATGAACTGCTCTTTATTACGCGAAAGCATTAATTTACGTGATAAGCATGTTCATGATTTGGAGGCTAGATTGGAGAGGGCCGGTAGTTCTAAGGATGTGCAACCTGTTTGTGACACTTGCATCACCCTTAAGGACCAGCTAGGCACTGTTAGAGAGCGAGCTGAAAACCTCATGTCTGAAAATGAGTACCTCCTTTCCGTGGTTAATAAATGCACTGAGGGAAAGGGTAGGATGGATTTGCTCTTGGCCAAGACCAAGTTGTGTGCTGACAGAGCAGGGGTAGCTCTAGGTTTGGGTTTTGAGAGGATACCTTCAGACAGTAAGACCAAAACTGTTTTCACCTCTCCCACTACACTAGAGAAAGAGAGAGCTCTGTTAGACACCCCATCAGCCAAAAAGCCTACCCGACCACCAAAGAAAACCACACCTCCTGCCAAGAAAATCCCTCCCAAGAAAACCACTCGGAAGAAACCCAAGGAGCCTGTGAGAGTTGCTCCTGTGACCCATGAGAGTGCCCCCAAGAGAGTTTTTCACTATTCCTACTGTCAGCGGGCGGGTCATTTGGTTGGGTTCTGTTTTCGTCGCATCAAGGATGAGCGACGCTCTCAGGCGATGAGTTACCAGGACATGCATTACCCATCTTTAGGTATGCATGAGTCTGAGTTTTACTATCGTCCTGCTTTTGAGGCTCCTCGTGCTTCTCGGAGAGGTTTTGCTCCTCGAGGTGTTCACCATGTTCCATATGGTGGTAGACCTCGGGCGAGTAGCTTTGTACCTCGTCAGAGTAGGAGACCTCAACATGTTGTTCGATCACAGCATGAAGGTAGACCTCGCACTTTGCATCATTTCGATTTTCCTGTGCGTAGACCGTCTACTTTTGCTGCGCCTACTACTCGTGTCACTCAGTGCTGGATGCCTCGTCATTATTTTACTCACCCCAGCACTGAGCGATCGAGATTTTCTTATCATGTGTAGGCGACAGATCGAGGCTTGGAGGGCACGTTGATCATGGACTCCGGTTGTTCGCGCCACGTGACCGGAGATGCAGCATGGTTCTCCAGCCTCACCACAACCAAGCAAAGGGAACATATCACCTTCGGAAACAATCGAAGGAGTAGAGTGAAAGGTAAAGGTGTGGTAAGAATTAACTCGAATTTCACTCTCAAAGATGTTGCTTTGGTTGAAAACCTGGGATACAATTTGTTGTCTGTATCTCAGTTGCTTGATGAGGGCTTCGAAGTGCGATTTCATCGCGATACTTCGCAAGTACTCAATTCTGATGGCGTTGTGGTGTGTAAGATCTTTAGAGTTGGGAGAGTTTTTGGAGCTGACTTTTCTGAGTCGTCTGGATTTTCTCATTGTCTTGTTGCTCATTCGACTTCTGAGCTTTGGAAGTGGCATAGGAGACTAGGGCATATGAGCTTTGAGTTGCTCGCTCGTCTGAGCGCCCTAGGTCTGATCCGAGGATTGCCCAAGCTCAAGTTTGAGAAGAATTTAGTTTGCGCTCCTTATCGACATGGAAAAATGATTGCTGCTTCGCATTCGCCAGTCACCACAGTGATGACTGAACAACTCGGAGAACTTCTCCACATGGACACTGTAGGTCCTTCTCGGGTTAGTTCTTTAGGCGGCAAGTGGTATGTACTAGTTATTGTCGACGATTTCTCTCGCTACTCTTGGGTCTTCTTTCTTGCCAGCAAGGATGAAGTGTTTTCACACTTTCGGAGCTTGGCTTTGAGACTTTTTACTGAACTCCCTGGTGCATTGAAATTCATTCGAAGTGATAATGGCACTGAGTTCAAAAATAGTCTCTTTGTTGACTTTTGCATGGAGCATGGCATAGAACATCAATTCTCTGCTCCGCAGGTTCCTCAACAAAACGGTGTTGTTGAGAGGAAGAACCGCACTTTGGTTGAGATGGCTAGGACGATGCTTGATGAGCATAGGACTCCTAGAAAATTCTGGGCTGAGGCCATGAACACTGCATGTTACATCTCAAACCGTATCTTCTTGCGCTCAATTTTAAACTTGACATCTTATGAGCTACGTTTTGGGAGACAGCCCAAGGTTACTCATCTTCGAGTTTTTGGTTGTCGCTACTTTATCCTAAAACGTGGTAACTTGGATAAATTTGAGTCGTGATCTTCTGACGGGATCTTTTTGGGTTACACAACTCATGGTCATTCTTATCGTGTTTATAACTTGGAAACTAACACTGTCATCGAGTCATGTGATGTGACTTTTGATGAATCAACCCCCTCTGTTAGTTCTGCATTTGAACAGGCAAATGAACACGACATGGAACAGACCATCTTCGAAGAAGAAGATCCCGGAGAATTCGAGGATGAACCCCTGCTACCCTCGACATCAACCCCCGAAGCCGACCCCGCTTCAACCACTTCGGCACGAGGTCCCGAAGCAACTACCTCAACATCGGTCATCTTAGACCACTCCAACGCACAAGTTGAGGGGGAGACTGCATCCCGCCGCGAGGCTCCACATCATGTTCAAAGGATGCACCCTCCCGAGCAGATCATTGGTGAGCTTGATCAAAGGGTAACTCGTTCACATGCCCATTTCACTAATGCTGCTTTTGTTGCTTCTTTCGAGCCCTTAGATGTTAGTCATGCACTTTCTGATTCTAGTTGGATCAATGCCATGCATGAAGAACTTGAAAATTTTTAGAGAAATCAAGTTTGGACTTTAGTTGATCCTCCACCTAATGTTCATTTCATTGGAACAAAATGGATTTTCAAAAATAAACAAGGGGAGGATGGGACTATTGTTAGAAACAAGGCTAGACTTGTTGCTCAGGGCTTTTCTCAACTAGAAGGGATTGATTTTACTGAAACTTTTGCACCTGTTGCTCGCCTTGAGGCCATTAGGATTTTGCTTGCCTTTGCGACATCCCGGGGATTCAAACTCTATCAAATGGATGTCAAAAGTGCTTTTCTTAATGGCTTCATAGGCGAAGATGTTTATGTAAAACAACCCCCTGGTTTTGAAAACCCCAAGTACCCACATAAAGTCCTTAAACTTCATAAGGCTCTTTATGGACTCAAGCAGGCCCCTCGGGCATGGTATGATAGACTTAAGTCTTTTCTGTTTGAGCGAGGGTATTTGATGGGCTCTGTTGATAAAACACTGTTTACTCTCAAGCATGGCAAAGATTTCCTTCTAGTGCAGATTTATGTGGATGATATCATCTTTGGTGGCTCTTCTCATGCTTTAGTTGCCGAGTTTGCAGATACCATGAGCAGGGAGTTTGAAATGTCCATGATGGGTGAACTCACCTTTTTCCTTGGTTTGCAAATCAAGCAAAGCAAACAAGGTACTTTTGTCCACCAGACAAAGTACACCAAGGACCTGCTCAAGAAATTCGACATAGCTGATGCGAAGCCTCTTGCCACTCCAATGGCTACATCTGTAGCATTGGATCCTGACGAAGATGGAGAAGCCGTAGATCAGAAGGAGTTTCGAAGCATGATCGGCTCCCTCCTCTACTTGACTGCTACGAGGATTGACATACACTTCGCTGTGTGTCTGTGCGCTCGTTTTCAGGCTTCACCACGAGCTTCGCACCGCCAAGCGGTAAAACGCATACTCAGGTATCTCAAACACACCCTTGAATTTGGCATATGGTATTCAGCGTCTTCATCTTTATGTCTTCGAGGTTATTTCGATGCGGATTTTGCTGGGTGTAGAATTGATAGGAAGAGTACCTCTGGTACTTGTCATTTTTTGGGTACATCTCTGGTTTGCTGGTCTTCCCGCAAACAGTATAGTGTTGCACAATCAACGGCTGAGGCCGAATATGTTGCTGCAGCTAGCTATTGCTCTCAGATTTTGTGGATGGTTTCCACTTTGCGGGATTTCGGGTTAGAGTATAAGAGTGTTCCACTTTTCTGTGATAACACTAGTGCTATTTGTATTGCAAACAACCCGGTTCAGCACTCCAGAACCAAACACATTGATGTGCGGTATCATTTTCTCAGAGATCACAATGAGAAGGGTGATATTGAACTTCAGTATGTTGATACCCAACACCAGCTTGCCGACATTTTTACAAAACTCCTCGATGCTTCTCGATTTGCTTACTTGCGTGGGGAACTTGGCATTTGTCACCCTTACGGCATTTTGTGAGGGGGAGCAGTTTTAGATTAATGTGCATCTGCTACTTGTGGGCTGAAATTGCATTTACATCTTTTGCACTTATATGCCTGCTTATAATTCATGAAATCATGACAGCTCAGCTCTCTTTAATTTATCTGAAACATTCATGTGCATGATGCTTTCTTTTCAAAATCAAATCATGCTCACTGCTTAGTCTTGAATCTAGCATGTTTAGGCAGGACTGCTTTAGCTATCTTTTATCTGCTTGATAGAAAGACATTGTTCATTGGATGCTAAAAATTGCAACTTGACAAATTGTTCTACATTTTCATGGATATTCATAAAGTGCCAAACAATTGGTTCACTCAGTTAAAATCAACATCTCCATGATTTGCATGATTTAAGTGAAAAGATCCAAGTAGGTTTGTTTGTTGCACTACCCTATTCTAGACTGCTTACCATTGCACTTTGGTCTGAACTGGGATAGTGTAGTGTTTGCCAAAATCTTTGCCTTAAGCTTCTTATGGCTTTCATGCCTAGGCTTGGCCGGATTGGAAAGTATAAGGTGGACAAACAAATAACCCCTGGCACTAAGAAAAGAACATCAAAAATTCATTGCTTATCAAGTTTGCTTTTCATGCTCCATTTGTACTGGACTTGTCTGTATAAGAGTAGAATTTGACTAGCTTTGTGCAGTCCCCTGCTCTTACTTTTCTAGTTTCCTTGACTAAGTGGTGATGCTTTCTATTTCAAAAATGATCAAATCCCATGCTTCATCATGTTTTTAGAGAATGTTAATTTGAGCTGAGCACATGATCATTGGTGTTATTGTTGGCATATTTTTGTTTCATATGTCTTTGCAATTCTTCTCATTTCGAAGCTTTGCATCTTTTACATGCTCCTTGATGCTTGCATTGCCAAAGGGGGAGAAATTCCTCAAGGGGGAGAGACTTTGCTTCGTTCTCTACCGCAAGGGGTATAATTTTCAAAGGGGGAGAACATTTGACATAAAGGGGGAGAAGGTTCTTTATTGCCAAAGGGAAAACTTAAGTCAGGGGGAGTTTTATTGCCGAAGGGGCTTTTAACTCTTTTGAAAACAGGGGAGGAAAATTCTTTTGTCAAGTGACATGATTTGGCTCTTTTCTGAGTTTTTATGGTCACTTGTGTGCTGAAAGTTTTTAATTTTCTTGGATTTAAAGTTGGTTTTCAATGCACTCATAAAGGGGGAGATTGAGAAACCAAGGGTTGGTTTCGGTGTTTGTGATGAGTGATTGACAGGCTTTTTACCTCTGTTCGAAGGGGTACCTCCGAAGGGTGTTCGGAGGTTGTACCTCCGAAGGGTGTTCGGAGGTGGTTTCACCGAAGGGTGTTCGGTGGTTTGGTTGCTGCAGCTGTTGCAGCGGAGTGTGCCTGTCGGAGGGGTCCGACAGTACACGATGACTGGGTGTGTACCGATGGCTTCGGTACTTTGGGCGGTACACCGGAGTGTGTGCCGGAGGTTGCTAATCCGGAGAGGTCTCCGGAGTACTAGATACACTTGTCTGTTTGTCTGTGGTGCGCAGGGACTTCGGAGGCGACGGACGAACGTAGCAGGTGAACCTGGGTCAAGCGGGAGGCTTGATGCCAGGGGAGCGGGGAGATCCGTCACAGTGGCTGCGAAGGTGGTCCGGGTCGGTCCTCGGGTCGAGGTGTGCCAAGTGAAGGCAGAGAGTGCGGAGCGTGGCTCCGGGTGAAGGTGCTCCGAGACAAAGTCCTCGGAGGTGAGGCACTTCGAAGGTACTCCGAACGGAGTGACTTCGGAGTTGGTGGATCAAGTCCTCTGCGGAGGCAAGGAGTTCGAAGTGTGCTCCGGAGGGAGACATTCGAAGGTACCCGACGAAGGTCTCAGAAGTCGAGGCGCATCGAAGGCATGGTCCGGGTGAGGCTCGTCGAGGAGTGTGCTCGGGGAGAGACACTGCGACGAAGGGCTCATGGAATGCTTCGTGCGGAGGCCTTGGACGAGGGAGGGACTTCGAAGGGTGGTGCTCCGAAGGTGGGGCTTCGGAGTGAGGAAGACTTCGGAGCAAGGCTAGCTCCGGAGCGAGGTTGTCTTGTGGTGCTTCGGCCTGCATGGCTTCGGTACACGGACTGACGGAGTTCGAGCTGGGTGAAGCTGTGAAGCCGTGGTGGTCCACTCCGGAGGTGTTGGTGCGAAGGCCCAAGGGCTTTGACGGCTTCGGCTCAAAACCGTCACTGTATCGGAGACTGACTTCGGTGAAGCGAAGGCCACCAGGCTCAAGACTTCTCGCCGAAGCTACCGCACCCTCGCGTGCGAAGGGAGGCTGCAGAAGGTCAAAGACTGCAAAGGCTGACACTGTCTGCTCTGCAAAAAGCTGACGCTGTCCCCTCTGCAAAGCTGACAGAGAAGCCTCCAGAATAAAGGTGGACTACCTTTTGTACCCCTTAGTTCTGTAGAGACAAATCCTTTGTAAACCCTAGGGGTAAAGTAGTCATTTCCTTTGGGTGAACTGTGGGCTATAAATATGGGGGCTCGGTAGGTAACATTTAACACTTTGAGCATTTACTGTTGAGCTCCTGTAGCCACATACCTCGCTGTATTCATCCAGAGTTCAAATATTTTTGTGTTCCTTGTTCAAGCGGCGAAGCCCTGCTTCTTTGTGGTTTTTGCTTGAGCTCGCGTTACATACCTCGCTAGTTATAGTGCACCGAAGCCTGTCTAGGCGAAGGGTGTTTTGTGCGAAGTGTGTTTTTTTCAGCGTGCGTTCGCTCTGTGTAACTTGAGGCCAGACCTCACAGATTACTAGCGAAGCCCTGATCGAAGCCCGTTTTGCTTCTTGTGTCGAAGCCCGTAGCGAAGTCTGTTTGTGTGCGTGTAGACCTTCCTGTACGAAGCCCAGCACCAGTTGTTGCTGCCAAGTACTCGGTCGAAGTCCCCAGTAGGGTGTCCACTCTTGCAAAGGGTGAAGTGCGAAGCCTGCTCGAAGCACCCTGTGTGCGGAGCCTGCACTGACTTAGCAGAGTAGATTTTCAAGGATTGATAGTGGAGCGAAGTCTTCTTGGCTTCAAACTTTTGAACCTGCGAAGTCTGCGTTCGGAGCTGTCAAAGCACCTCCGAACCAGACCTCCGAAGGTAGTGTTCGAAGCCTGTTCCGCAGAAGACAGAACTGAAACCGAAGGCTAGTTTTTAGCCCGAAATTTTAAAAGCTCCCATTCACCCCCCCCCCTCTGGTTGCCGTTTCTGGTCCAACAGAGGGGGCGTTACTGTTTAAATCTATTTCCAAATAAAAATAATTACTAAAATTGATTTAAAATATTTGGGTTTCTTCCAAGGGTGATAAAATTTGTAAAAATTCTAAAAAATAGGTCTTGACCTTGGGACCACATATAAATTTTCTTAGGCTCTGGTTTGGATATTTTATCTAGGTTTTAGTTTATTTGGGTATTTATAGCCTTAAAAGAAATTCAAGAATAATCCTTTTCAGAAAAATATAAATAAATTGTATTTTTATTTATTTGGAAATTTGGGGTGTTACAAACCTATGTACATCATATTTTAGTTGACATCATATTATTTGAATCCAAATACAAATTTTCCATATTTTCACAAGTATCTATCGTATCCTTGATTTGGTTAGATTCAGATCGAAATAGATTGGATTGGGTATTATCTTATATGTTTTTACCCTACCAATGACTAGAGATGGAAACTATACTCGATTACCTATTTACCCACTAGTAAAAACCCTATTAGAGTCAGGTTTTTCCCAATTCCACATCCATGAGTATGATATTAGGTCAAACCTTATACCTGATGGATAAATAGGTACAAATTTGTGTAGCGACTAACATACCTGCTTCACGAGTTTACTTATTAGTCATAACTATATAACCACTCTAACCCTAACTCTTCTCCTCTCCCAACCCAGTCGCCACCTCTCCCCAACCTAGCCGCCACCTCTCCCTATTGGCATCACCCCCAACCATCGGCTCTAGCACCTTCCTTCCCCAGATGGCCACTACCCACACCTATGTGTGTCTTTCACTCGCCACGACATATGGCCTCTGCCCACCCCCATCATGTGGCCTCCGCCTATCCCTCACGATGGCCCCCACCAGACCCTGCTTGCCCCATGTTGGCACACATCCTGATTGGTAAATGGGTATACTCGTGGGTATTAGGTGTGAGTAGGAGTTTTTATCCATCACGAGTAACGGGCATGGGTATGAAAATTTTCACGGGTATGTGTATGAGTCGGTATGTACTACTTGTATTCATTATATCGGACATCCCTACCAATGACATCAAACCAAATAAGTGCTAATGATTTGGACTGCTATGTGGCATGGTTTGGTGGGTTGTAGCTTGATGGGCCAATGGAATTGGTCATGAGTTTTTCTTTTTTTCATTCTTGTGTGCTCCTTTAAGTGAAGCTACGAACATCAGAGGTTGCTGGTTATCTGATCTCTTGAGGAGATTAATCTTGTACCTATCTAGAAGTTGAGGGTTGAACAATACTCTCTCTGTTATAAACATATTAGGGTAGTACCAACCCCACTAACTGGAATAGTTTCTTAGCGTTAATTACGTTGGCATATCAAACATATCAGCCAAAATCTAACGTGACAAATGATTTATTAAAGTGAGAGAGAAACATGTCTCATGCAAGAAACAATCTCTATGTGATATCAAAAGAAGCAAATAATTGGATTGAGAGAGAAAATAGGTTATCAGATATAAATTTATTCCGAAGAAAATGTATCGTCTATGAGTGATGTCAAAGGAAAAAGAGATTACAACACCACCCATATACACCATTGGTTGGGTTTTCCCTATAAGTATTTTGAATTTTTAAAAGTTAAATTTGTCTAATTTAATCAATTTTATAAAATATATATTAATAAGTATGATATCAAATGAATTTCACTAAACTCAACATAAAATATGTTTTAATGGCATATTTATTTAATATTGTAAAAATTATTATATTATTATTTAAACTTGGTTAAAGTTGAGAAGTTTGATTTTAAAAGTAAACGGTGTATAATATGAAACAACACTTGTTCTAGAATTGCTACAAATGCATCAACATGTTTCGGAGATGGTTTTAGAGTGTGTTTGGTTCTGTTGTAAGTTATGAAAAAAATGTTGTAAGTTGTCTTCTATGAAAATGCTATTGTGAGTTGTCTGCCGTAGAAAAGATGAAAATCATTTGATTGAAGTTGTTGTAAAAAAGCTGTTGTGAGCTGACTGCTTTTTATAATTGACATAATTTTCATCATTATAATATTCCATACATATATATAAATAGAAAACATTCAACATGGATGCAACTAAATAACTGAAAATTATGTTAGATAAATTAAAAAGTATATAGTTCATCTCATAAAGTAATCGGCAATCGGCAACCACATAACTATCTCATAAAATTATGCAATGTAATACAAATCAAAATTCATAAAGTAATCATCAACCACATAACTATCTCATAAAATTATACAATATAATACAAATCATAATGATATTAGATCAATCAAGACATCTTGAGTTCATGTTATCCTATTTGTACTAAAACAATGTAATACAAATCACAATGATATTAGATCAATCAAGACATCTTGAGTTCATGTTATCCTATCTGTACTAAAAATAGATAAACAGAAACAAAAAAGCTACTTTTCGTGGGGAAAACAGGTTTAGTAAATTTGTTTGATTTAGTTTCTGTTTTTCACAACAGAAACGGATTTTAAAAGCAGAATAAAATGTACCCTTAGTCGAATTTCTAACAATAGAATTGACATCTCCTCGGGCTGTGGCACATAGGTGGAGACGGCCCAATCGATTTTTTTTGCGATAAAATGTTAGAAACCGGTCCTGGTATTCTGAAGGAGGCAAAGCTTTTTCCTGCTTATTTCAGAATGCCCCGAACTTGCATGTTGAGCTGATGCAGCCTGCACCTGCAGGTGCTGCTGATAAAATTATTCTTCTACATTCTGCAAAATCTCCATTTACCTTCGTTTTTTAACACGGCATCCAGGAGTTCCGTTGCATCCCCAGGGAGTTTCTGGTGAATGGCGATCCGTAGATCGTGAGGCCTGCCTCATGACGAACCTTGATGTAGCTGCAGCTTATTTGGGCTGGAGATTTTCAGCCCAGCCGCCTCAAGCCATGCAAAGAAGAGCAAAAAATCAAAGACGGTGAAGACTCGAGACCGGACAGTTGGACTGTATGACCCCTCAAGAACATCCTTTCTCCTGTAGATTGCAGAAGTTCTGGTTCTTTGAGGCTTGGTCCACCTACATCGAAAATGAGCGGCCTAATTCATTTCCAGTGAACAAATAATCTGTTGCAATCTGTGGGCTCTCCTGTTAGTCACCAAGACATTTTCCCAGGTTTTTAGAAGAATTCAGTGTAACTTTGTGTGGACAAAGTTGCATGGTTTCATTTTGGGAAATACCGATGCCGACTTCACGAAAGCGAAACCCTAACTGTTTAGGTTTTTATTTGCCAATTCAGGTTGTGCTTGCAAATTCAGTTTCACTCCATCATGGTCAACTTGAGTTTTCTAAGACTATTTTGCATTGTATTTTATTAGAAGTATAATGCATCCAAACTATTGAACTTTATTTTTTTAATGGTTCTGATTAATTTCCGCTACCGATCTAACAAAGGGTAGTAGAATGTACAGAGAGCGAAATCATCTAAAAATGTTAATATAAGAGTTAAAGCGATAATTTTCTATGTGTTAAACCCTAGCAATGCAATCATCATGTATGTCACCTCTAGCACAATTCAAGGTTAAAATAGACTAGTATTATACGAAAAATCGTTAATGACAAATATACCTAGATTATAATCGATTACAAGAATAAACTACCCTTTAAATTCAACGAAATTAACGAAATTCAATGAATACGATTGATCTTCTAGAAATATAATATACCAGTAGAATCTACCATATCTCTCCTTCAAATTTTTAACACTTAAGCTGTAATTTCTGCCTAACCTAATTGACCTGGCATGCTTGACTATTCTGGTGCACCTTTATACAGAAGAATCGGTGCAGCTTCGTTTCACGCGTACATTTTTAGCGTGTGCTTGCTCAAGATGGATATGTTTGACTCAGATTGTTTATCTTATGTTAGAGAATTTCTAGTTGGGTTAAAATTATGAAGTCAGCTTTGTGTTTGGGTCGGGTCAACTTTTCTACCCTGAAATTTACTATAAATTTCCCTGCTGTTTTCCCAGGGATAGGATCAAATACAGTGATGCACCATTTTATAAATGATCAAGTCAGCAGTCAACAAACTCATATTTAAGACTTGCAGCAACTCTAATTGTGTCGTTTAGTGTGACCTTTCGAGGCATTATTAGCTGTAAATTAATTGAAAGCAAATTAATAGCACCGTGTTAGGAATTAGAGTGTGTTTTTAAAGCTACAGCTCCAGCTTCTTTGTAATGTGGAGCTCGAGTCAAGCCAAATATTTTTTTTTGAGAAATAGATCCCACTGAGAGTACTCCAGAAAAATGAACTGGAATAGTCGAGTAGGGTCTAACCGGCTCCAAGTGCTCTATTCTATCTTTAGTATTAATTTTAAGATCCGAAGCTCTATCAAACAGACCTTTAGTAAGCACGGATCAAATTAATATTGAAAAGAAATTCACATAAAAGACATTTAAAAAATAACACGGACAAAAAATTCTACTGTTAATGGTATGAGATTATATATACCATAGTGGCCCATATTTATAAGTATATTTGGCATTATGTTCAAGTATAACTATAATAAATTTATTTGAATATGACTATCTGTTTGAGTTATAATCTAACGAACATATTCTTAAATTAAAATAACAATATGGTCTTAAAGAAAATATCTGGAAAACCCCAAAAGTCTGCTAAACATCACAAAATACCTACCAAGTTAATAATGCTTAAACTTAGTATTTAAAAGTTTTTTTAATCCAAGTCCTCTTACTTGTCATCTAACATACACATTAGTTTAGCATCCAATTCAATGCCTTTTGAGCATCAACTTGTATAAGAATAGTTTTTATCTAAACATGATATATATATATATATATGTTATTTTACACCACGAGTATAGAATAGCTATTCTATCGAAAAATCTACTACTGAAAAATAAGTAGTACTCAATTGTTATTCTATAGAGAAAATCTACTACTGAAAGTAGTCGGTGTAGAATAATTATTCTACACACGTGATGTAGAAGAGCACTCATACGGTAGCGCTATTCTACACTATGTGTGTAGAATAGTTATTCTACACCGACTACTTTAGTAGTAAATTTTTTCAGTAGAATAATAATTGAGTAGTATTTTTTTCAGTAGTAGATTTTTCGGTAGAATAGTTATTTTACACCTATGAGGTAGGATAGCATATATATATATATATATTGCTTGCTGCCGCAAAGTTCAGAAAAGAAAATATACGGCAGTTGCCGACTGGTACGTAGCTTGATTAACTTGATCAAACTATGATTGGAAATTAAAGAGCTCGTGCCGTAGAAGGATTCGTTTATTTTAGTACTATACGCAGTGTATAAAAGATAAAGAAATTAGCTATGGTTGGTCGAGTAATGGTCAGCTAGAAATTGTGATGATATTTGTTTTGTAGGAGGCGAGTCTGAGACAGATGCATGCATGAACATACCGACGAACATGCAGGCATGGTCATCACATGGTCAGTTTGCCCAGTTGAAGTATAAAAATATAAAACAAAATTTCTCGAGTCGATAAACATATTTATCGTCTTACCTTTAATGATACAATAAAAAGGATAGAAATATATTCCACGTCGATAAACTCTAAATAGGTTTATTCTCTAAAATTTTGAGATTGCAATTAAAAAATCAGCTCCAACGGATACTTTAAATAACTCTCAAAAATAAAAAAATGTTCAAAAATACTCTTTTCGCTCCCTACTTTTAGGGAGCATACTTAGAGCATCTCTAACCAACTCTTCAATTTTATCACCCTATAACTGAAAATAGAGACCTCCCTATCAAGATTGCCGCTTCATTTCTTAAAACACTACATCCAACTTCCTATATTTGGCTACTTATATTTCATCTACCTATGTTTTATTAATATTTCATAACTACCAAATTAAAAAACATGTATAACAACACATGCTAACAAACATAACAGATTATAATAAAAGACTTTAGAAAAATATAAAATTGTACTGAAAATAATAATATATTGCATATAAAATTATAATAAAAATATAGAAGTGCTTTTTAATTTCTTATACATATTATAAAATATTTCGATAGATTATTAATTTTGTCTAATATTTTACAACATATAAATATTTTCTAAATAATAATAAAATGAGATAGGGAGTGGCTTTGGCTCCTTGACTTTGAGGAGGAGAGTGGCACTAATAGGAAGGAAGATGAGATAGGGAGTGAAATAGGAAGTTAGTTGGAGAGTGTTTTTAAGAGTATTTTGTTAAATAATAGGATGAAAAGTGAGATGAGGAATTGGTTAGAGATGCCCTATTAGATACTTCAATTTAGAAACTTGGATGAAGAGAAGCATATTTAAAATAATTTGCATCCCAAAATATTCTAAAAAAATTATGAAACTCCATTATTAAGCGGGCTCAGGTGGTGGGATGGGTGAAATCATGTAAGAAGTTATATAGAAAGTAAATTTTTAAAACTAAGATGCTCTAATATTGAACTGGTCGGTTCTGTGAAACGGTTGCCTGTTCAGCCGTCGTAGAAAAAACAGCCGGCTCGTCCGTCTCACCGGTTCAATTACCTACATGGTTTTTGAGTGAGAAACCGACCAAGACGCACAGTTCCCGTGTGGCAACCCGGGCCGGTCTTTTTTATACGGTGACGAGGTCACGGCTCAGTTCACCCACACTCCACGCACGCCGCTTCCCCCGGTTTGAGCACTCCCCGTTTCGCGTTTCCCCGCCCCGCGGGATCAAAAACCTGCGGCTGCTACGCCACGGCACGAAACCGCCCTTCCGATAGGCGGGAAGCGGGATGCCGCGCGTTTCCGCGTGCCGGCGTGCGGCGCTCGCCTTGCTGAGTCATAGGCTTGTGCGTGTGTTTTTGTTGTTTTGCGTATGCCCGTCTCGGTCGCATACGAGCAGGTGAAACACATGTGAGACAGTGCGACCCTTCCCGAGACGGGTGTGTAGGGGTCCCAGCACGTTTCACTCGGCTGGTCCCCACGCCTCGCTGTCCGGGTGACCAGGAAATGCGGTGTACTCGAGCCTACGTGTATCTTCTACGGCTTACATGCATGGACACGAGACTGCGAGAGTTCTCCCCGATTTTTCTAGACTCTCCCGAGGATTAGCTTAGGTTTGTTTAGGCGCGGTTTGAATGACTGTGGTATCACATCGGATTTCGGACGGTAATTAGAAGTAATAGATAATAGTTAATTATAAAATTAATGGTAGAACTTTTAGGTTAATTCGTGAGATAAATCTATTAAGCTTAATTACTCTATCATTAACATATTTTTACTGTAGCACACACATTGTCGAATTATAAACTAATTAGGTTCAATAGATTTGTCTTATGAATTAGTCTAAAAATTCTGCAATTAGTTTTATAATTAATTCATATTTACTTTTTCTAATTGGCATCTAAATATCTGATGTGATATGGGCTAAATTTTAACTCATTTAATCTAAATGGCCCCTAAGACCATGTTGTTTTAGTTTCTAGCATCTAGAGCTATTTTGAGAATCTAAAGCTAAAATAAATGATCCAGATTCGAGACTCAAATTGTAAGAATAATAGCTGCAGAATCTAAAAATAAACAAGAATTCATAAGCTGAAAAATATAAGCTTCTTCATATTCTCATCAGCTAGATCATTAAAGTATACAACTACTCAGACTAATTAGCTACTGAGAATCTCTAACTATCATAAGCTGAAACAAACATGCTTTAAAACTAATTGTTGATACTTTTAGAATCTGAAGTTTCTTCGAACTTGTGTAAAATTCAAATTTGAATTCAAATATTAATTGTAATATTGAAACTGAAACATCATTTTTATTTTCACCCACTGCTTCTTAGAATTTAAATTCTTCAAACAAGCTCTTAATATTGTTACAGAAACAACTAGTAAGTATACTATTTAAAGAATATATTTAAATTTTAGATAATAGTTTATTTATAAATTCTATAATTATTGTGTTTCACGATGATCTAAAACGTTTAAAATGATATAGATTTAGAAGTAGCTAAAACCAGTAAAATCAATCCGAAAAGTAAATCTGTAGCTACCTCACGGCACTAACTAATGTAGTCCACAGAAATGTTTTTAATCTCCATCGTGATTTGCAATTTAGGTTAAACTTTCAATCCAAACAAAAATCAATAAAATCACGGGCAAAATTTCACCAGATTGTGAATCCTAAACCCAATCTCAACCAGTTACCCTTTTTTTCTTGTCCTCGTTGGACATTGAGGGTGGATAAATAATAGTTTGACCATGCTTTAAAAATGGTACTTGCCACTACTCTATCAGTTTTATAATTATATTTAATATTTGTCCGAGAAAAATACTTTTATTTTAACAAGATAATAATGAACAGGTATTTCATAGTCCCTTCGAGCGTTTGAGTAACCACTTCGGCTAGGATCGTCGCAAAGATTTTTTATAGGTTGAAGACTCAGAGCTGCTTACTCAGTCAAAGCCCCCTCGGACAAAGAGGTTGTGCTTGGTGAAACCACCCTGATGTCGAAACCATAAGCTCTTTGTCCCCTCCAACAAGACATGTTCTTTTCTTTGTTCACACATAGCATTATTAAACTAGTCCTATATAATTCATCATTCCACACTGTATATCTAGGGGTAGACTAGTATTATCCTATTATTATAGTACCTATAAATACCCTCCTCTTGTAAAGTGGGGGGACTGAACTCTTGAAGTGGTAATCAATACAATTCTTATTCAAAGGCTATTACCATTCGGAAGTCTCCAACACAGTTTGAAGCTTCGAGATTCTAAATACCAAAATCTTTTCTATATTTCTAAATTACACTAATAATTTTTTTACTATATTGGTGTATTATAAAATATCAAATCTAATTGTAATATTGTGGAAGAAGGAAGTATACGACAACATCCAAGGTCCTCTTGTTTAGACTATGTACCGTAGAATTTTTCTTCCCTTGAATCAAATAACGTCCCACTTGAGACATTTTTCCTTTGTGGTCACTCTTTAAGACGTGTCTAAAATCTCAACCGACGACAATTTCTGCATGACATATTGGGCCACTAGCGAATCTGATTTCCACTAGCATGCTGCCTTTCATTCCATTAAATATTTCGCCCTAAAACAGTAAGGCATCTACAATGCATATGACAAAACTAGTTTATATAGATGCGATTTACAATAATAGTCTATAGTTATTTCATATTCCACAATATTTGTAGCAATATGAAATATTAAAAGTTAGAGAGAATATAGAGAGAGAAAGAAGAGAAGTGATAAGTGTTATTTTATTTTTTATGGGCAACTCATAGCTATATGGACTATTTTTTGTAATTAATGTTATAAATACTACTTTCACAATATATATGTACACGCCATATAATATATTCAATATATAAACACTAATTATACGGCACATTGTGGATATCCTAACAAAAGTGTAACGTCCTCTCGTAATAGCAAAAGAGCAAAACTTTAATAGAACCCCTCACAAGAGTGACATTACACTGCTCCCCGATGGACATCACGCACTGGGTCACAAGTCAACGAAATTGCCTCGTCGGGCGTCCGACGCACGCCATTGCGCCGAATGCGGAATGCTGCGTTTCGCACAGGCTAAATCTAGTTTAAATAATTTAGACGCTCACACGTCTAATTGAATTGCTCTAATTTAAATAATTCCGTATAAACAGTTCATTGTTGAAGATGAATATTTCATATATTAAAAATAAATATTTCATTTATCGAAGACAAATGTTTTACTGATCGTTCGATTATTAGTGAAATATCAGACAAGTGGACAGTAGTTTTGTCCTTTGAAAATGTGAAATTGCCGTGTTAGAAGCTAGCGCTGAGCCGTCCATTCAGTCAGTGAACCCTGGACACAAATTGTAATAGACAAGGCACAACTGGGTGGAAGACGTGGGACGCACTGAACGGCTCAGAGAAAGCAAGAAACGCATATTCCGTGGACAAACAAGGCATGAACCACATGTCGTTCGCAAGCCCGGAGTCCCCACCCATCCGTGCCACCAGACACCAAGCAGACGTGAGTGCCTTGGGGATTTTTGGAAATAAGACGCAGGGCGCAGAAAAACAATAAAATAACCATATATAGTATAATCTCATCAATTATGTAGTTAAGGAGAGGTTCCAAACCAACGGGCTATGGAGCGTTAGGCGTCAACGCAGTTCAAGGTCAAAGGAGAGGCTCAAAGCTTCCACTACAATTTTGAAGGAGAGGCTCGAAGCTCCCACTACGGCTTCGAGGCTTCGGACCGAGAGGGAGTTGATCGGGGCTTCATTCTCATAAGGTCTTGCCAAACGTAAACAATACGTTTATTTTACAAAGGCGGGCGTCACCAAACAGAACAAGACGTTTACTTTACGAAGACGGGCGCCGTAGAACGTGATAAGACATGTACTCTACTGAGGTGTTCACATGTGTTTGTACGATTCTACCCCTATAGGTATAGTGAATAGAGTCCACTATGATGGTTATAACTAAAGAATAAAACAATATTTTCCATGCAAATACTTGTCTATAAATACCCCATCTCTTCAATTGTAAAGGGGATTCGGATTCAAGTAATCACACAACTTTCGTATCCCGCTAGAGCTATTATCCTTTTCTGAGGCTCCGTTTAGATTGAAACCGACTCCGATCATTAGCAAAACCCTTTAAGGCTTTTTTGAACCTGTTAGCGTAATCATTTACGCTAACAGATATATGAGCTCAATAAAATCGTTACTCATAATTGATGTTTTTATATGTTCTTATATGCAAACAAGCAATTAATTAGTATGTATTTTCTGTTTTGTTTGTATTAAATATGAATTCAAGTGACCTATCAATCATCAAAACATCAATATACTTAGAACAAAAATATAGAACCAGATGAAGTAATCTATAATCTCATGCACAATTATCAAGCATCACAGTAGGATAACAATTTACCTAGTTTGAGTTTAAATATATGCCACACATTTTGGATTTCTGCAAGTGTATCCAGCTAGGCTAATTAAAAAATAACTACTCACAGACTTGGCGTTTCTTTGGATGCTACGGTGTAGTACTGCGCTAGGAAACATTGATTGTTATTTATAATGCAAGATTTGGCTATCTGTTTCGAAAATGATGCCAAAAATACTCCCTTGTCCATCGATACGTGCTTGAAAACAGCGGATCACCCTACGCCGCGCAAATTTGAAACTAAACTTGGATTAGGAGCTCAAAGAGGAATCATTAGCAATTAGAAAACACCATCTCGTCAAGCCCTACTAAAGGGAGAAACAGCCACGAGCCCGCCGCGTCGCGGCTCGTCACCAAGCCCGGTAAAAAAACCCCAAGGAATCCCTCGAAAAGCGGCGAGGTTGCCGAGGTGGGCGTGACGCACTGACGCGAATATGCTAGGGTATTTGCAAATTGCAACTGTTCATGTCACATGTGTTATAAGCATAGTTGTTACGGCGTCGAGATATCGTCGATATATCGACGCCATATCGCTGTGGCGGTATTTTGCAATTCGCCACAGGACGCCACACCATCTGTGGCGACCAACTGTGAAGGGCGGCGGCGGCAGGCAGATCCAGGCAGTGGCGGCCAGATTTGGTGGTAGAGCGACGCAGAATAGAGAGGGAAGGGAAGGCGGAGGCAAGATCTAGCGCAGAGCGACGTGGCACGGTCATGAGCGGCTGGGCGCACAAGCAGCGCACGGCGACGGGACATGGCGCGTCACGCAGCGAGGCCGGGCACGGCGATTCACGGCAAGGCTAGGTGCTTGGGTGTGCCGGTGCAGAAGATGGGGGAGAGAAGAGGAAGGAGAGGAGAGGAGGGGAAGAATGGTCCGGCGGCTGGAGAGGGTGAGGGAGCTGAGAGACAGGGGGAGTGGGGGAAAGGTTAGGGTTTAGAAATGGGCTTTTTAAATGGGCTGGGCTGGAATTTAAATGGACTTTGGTCAAATTTATATAAATAGATTGTTTAATGAATTTTAAATATTTTATTAGACATAATTTAAAATATTTTTTTTACAATTTTAATTATATATTTCTTTCTAATAATGTATCTAAATAACAATATTATAACTTGCTATTGTATTATTATGCTATATTGTTATTGTTATTTGGAATTTAGTATTTTAGTACTTATAATCTTATATATTGATATAATTTTCTAAATCCTATAAGCTATTTTTCTATATTGATCGCCACGCCGATGTGTCTATGGCGACGCCGCGCCACACGCCATAAGCGCTGTAAAGTTGTGAAGGTGGTAGGTCGCCACACTTCGCCGCGTCGTCATAACAACTATGGTTATAAGAGCATCTAGAGCATTTCTCTATAACTTATCTCCTATACCTTTTATATAGGTAATGATTTTAAAAGATTTCATTCCTATACAGCTTTGGTAAAAGATTGAATCCTCTATTTTGTTATTATCTAACAGTAAAAATTCTAGTGACTATATTTTTAACGGCTATATCTCTAATACATAAACTATTATATATGATCATTATTGTTGTTGACGATTGATAGATTTTTTATTATCATTCAATGGTAAAAATTACAACGGTTATATTTTTCAACAACTATATTTTCGTTGTGATTTTTTATTTTTTCATGAATAAATAAATATCCTATAATTAGTTTAAATAGTTGATCTCAAAAACATCTTAAAAATTATAAAGAAAATAAATTTTCCTTTTATTTTTCTATTTTCTATTTTTTTCTTTTTTCTTTTTTCCTTCTCTTCTTTCTTTTTCTTCCTTTCTTTTTCTTCTTCTTTCTTTCTCGCGGTGCTCACGTGGCATGGATAGGGAGAAGAGAGAGATTCCCCAGATTTGGGGATGAGGAGAGAGAAGTAGAAGATGAGATAGGGTAGGAAATGAAATATGAAATTTACGGGAGGGTGTTTTTTAGAGCAAATACCCTAAATTTAACTATAGAGAATGGTATAGGGCATCTGCCGGAGATACTCTGAGGGGGTGTTTGGATGGGGCTAAAATTTTTTAGCCCTTGTCACATCCAATGTTTAAATATTATTTTAGAGTATTAAATATAGAATATTTACAAAACCCATTCATAATCGAAGAATTATTCACGAGACGAATCTAATAAGTCTAATTACATCATGATTTGACAATATAATGTAAGAAAAATAAAACTAATATGATAAATAAGTTAGTGAGAAGAGAAAAAAATTGTAGAAACTAGATCTCACGTAAGAAATCATCTTTTCACAAGAACCAAAAAGATGATTGAAACAGTACGGAGGAAAAAAATAGATGATTGGATAAAAATATTTTTTGAAGGAACTATCTATTGAAAAAATGTTGTCTACGTATAGTATTTTATTATCTGTTTCATTGAAGACACAACCCATAGGCATTATGAATTGAAATTGCTCTCAGAGCATCTATAATGTGAATTTATTAGAAAAATACTGCAATATATAGTTGTTTACATATTAATTAGTCTCGAAGAACTAGCTCAAATATAATGTTAAGTTCGCACTGGTTGATGCCTCTGAAAAGAATAATAATATTACGTCAAGTTCGACGTATAATCTTAGACTGAGTTTTAGGTCCTATTACATTAGAAAAGTAATGTATTTATATGAAAAAATACAACATGGAAGTTCTAGTTATCACTGTCATTGCATAAGACTCTGTAAGGACAAAATGATAAAACTAAGTGTAAATATACTTGAAAAACAAATGTCTCGTCGTATATTGCTTGCTTTCGGAATGAGAACCCTTCAAAGGCCCTCGGGTCCTTCTTCTACCGCAAGGGCTTCGAAATACCTCCGTAGCGTGCTTTGAAGCTTTGATGTCAGGACTCCACATCTCTCGCTTCAAAAGTATCCTCCGAAATGGTTTATTTAATTACAATATGATGATATTATTTTCCCCGAACAATAGTATCAGAAATGAGATGTCAATATAAAAAATATAAAAATGATCATGTTTTATCCAATTAGCAACTACAAACTAAAAAATAGTATTATTTAATTTATAAAACTAATATCTATATAAAATAAATTTCTTATATTAATTTGCTTAACAATTTCCAATATATACAACTATTACTACTACAAACCTTGTTTCAATATTATGACACTTTTACATGAATGTTATTATGATTTATATATTTTGATTTATATTATTATAATTTCAGTTCAGTCTTCTAGTTTTTTTAAATTATAATGACGTATTCTATATTTTTTTGAGTTTATAATGTCATATTTCACAGTTATATATAATATTTATTATATAATTTAGAGTTCTCTAAAATTATAATAATACAAATCAAAATATATAAATTATACTCACATTTCTCCTAACTAACAAAATTGCAGCATGATTGAAATCCTTTCGTTGTTTAGCAGTTGCGCAGTTCTAGTGGGCTTGCGTGCCTCTCGCCGTCCATCCGCGTCCCTATCTACCCCGTCGTTGCGGCCCTTCCCCTCCTGCGCGGCGCCTTCCCGCTTCCCCCTTGTCTCCCCGCACCGCCGTCTTCTTCTTTCTCATCTTGGCCCTCCGCTGTGACTGCCAGATTTGATTAGGAGCTGGGTGTTTGTTTTGGTGTTGAAATCGTTCAGGAACAGGAAAGCAAAAAACTGAGAAAGGGAGGGGAGAATTGGGATTGGGTGGTGCTGTGGGATTTGCCTTCTCTCTCTATTTTTCTTCTCTTGATTGATTCTTTCCCGCCCGATTCGTTCTTAGATTCTGTTTTTTTGGGTTTACGGCGAATTTCGCTTTCCTGGTTGCGGATTCCCGTGGGCATCTGATTCGTGATCGGGTTGGATTAGATTCTTAGGTCAACGTAATTTGATAAGAACAGGGAGGGGGAGGTGATCGAGAGGGGGCATCTATTCTTGGTGTGCTGTGCTTCGTCGGAATCGGGGCGGAAGGGAGCCCGATCTCGGTGGGCTTGGCCGTGACGGCGATGGCCGACGGGCTGGATCGGTGGCGCGATTTAATCAGAGGAGCCGCTGGCGCCGCCGGAATATGGGACGTGATCGAGAACGCCATTCTCGTCGCCGGCGTCGACTCGCCGCGGGAGCTCATGCGCCGCCGCGACCACCTCGCCGAGCTTCTCTACACCGCGCACCGCTTACCGCCGCCCATCCACGGATGCGGCAGCGCCGCCACCCCCATCCCCGCCACGCCGGCGGAGGAGGACAAGGGCAGCGTCCGCCGCGTCCCGGAGAAGCAGAGTAAGGTGGACAGCAGCAGTAACGGCGCCCTTGGTGGGGGCCACCGCAACGACGATGACGACGACTCTGACTCTGATTCCGACGACGAGCGTCTCCGCCGCGCCGCAGCTAGCAACTATGGCCATAACTACGATGATGACGACGATGAAGAGGAGGAGGAGGAGCACGGGAAACCGGTGGAAGAAGAGGAGGATCCCGAGGTTGAGGAGCTCGAGGCGCTCACCAACGAGATGGATGAGGAGTCGCAGATCGTTGGTGAAGTCTTCCGCATCAAAGATCTCTTCTTGCACAAGGAGGATCATGTATGAACTCTCTCCAACTTCTGTTCCTCCATTGCTAGAGTTGCCATTAAGCTCTTAACATTTGATCTCAACTAAAACCGGTGGTGATGCAGTCGGATGCTAGTCTGTTCGAATCGCTGAGGAGGCTGCAGTTGATGCAATTGTCTGTTTCGACGCTTAAGGTATTTTGTTGGATAGCTTATATGAGCTATGCAAAGTGTCCCAGAGTGTTTGGTCAGTTTCTTGTTGCTGTTTGGTTTGCTATGCTAAGCTCTTCGGTTGTTCATCGTAGGCTACTGAGATTGGGAGGGCTGTTAATGGGCTGCGGAAGCACAGCTCGCAGCAGATTCGTCACCTTGCACGCACCCTCATTGAGTAAGTTCAATATGCTTGCATCGAATTTCAGTCTGTACGGTTCATCCATGTTTGATTTTAAATAGCTTACTGAAGCAAATTGCCACTCAAATGTACCTAGAAGTTTTTGAAAACATGATGCGAGTAGTGTGTTAGCTTCTGTACTCTCCAGTCTTTGTACTAACTAGGTGAATTAGTTGACCTTATTGTTGGTTTGGTTATTAACCAGTACTGAAACATTGTTGTGTTTCAGAGGTTGGAAAGTTTTGGTTGATGAGTGGGTCAGCACTACTAACGTTGCCCTTGCAGGTAACTAAAATTAATTTGTTTCATATCACATCTGCACCATCTGTTTATAAGTGAATATTCACCTCTTAACTTGATATGGATCTTTTGATATGTAGGCAACTCCCCAGACTCTTCAAAAACATCTGTCGTGGATGATGCTGACGATGAAGGGCTTCCTTCTCCACCTCTAGATGAAGGGGCGTTCTTTGCAACCCAGACTACTGCTATTCAACTCTCTGAGGTGCTAACATTGTTTGCTCCTGGTATTTGGATTGTTTTGGTGTAGACCACCAAGCTAACTTTGTATTGTAATTTTTCTTTCCGGTTCATCTTCCTGATCTGCAGTTCTTTGATGAAATGGATGAAGACGGAAGTAAGTACAACAACTCAAATTACATAGCTTCCCATGATTTCTGTACATTACAGTAATTCAAGTTATAAATTTTATGACAGACCTGAAACATAACAATGATGGGAGCCTTGGAAATAAGAGGGAAAATAATGGCAGGAGACCTACAAACTGTTCAGTTTTGACAAGGCGAGAGAGTCCTATGGGGTATGTTGAAAAAGTTCAATCCAGGAGGACGGAATTGCCAAGGCAAGAACCCTCAATAAAGCCAGCTATCCCACAAACCCCTCAAAATTCGAGTCTGCAAGTCAGACACCAAGGCATGCTTAACAAGCAATCTAAGCCTTTGGGTTCTGAGTCTGGACCTGGGAAACCATTAAGGGCTGCTTCTCAGCAGAAACCCTTTACTGAGATGAAATCTAGACTGACCCGAGAACAGGTTGTTGTTGAAAGAAAACCTGCGGCAGGCTATGTTGATGTAAGTATACATGCTACTAAGGCCTAATCTTTTATGATGCTTACAACATCATGATTCACATATCTGAACTTTGGCTCTAGAAATCGAGGCTTCCTACGCAACCTTCAGCAGGAGTCAAGCTAGAGACGGCAAAGCCAAAAATCTATGATGGTTTGGAAAGCAACAGTAGGCTGGAAGCAGCAAAAAGGAGGCTCCAGGAGCGCTACCAGGAGGCTAAAAATGGTTTGTCTTCTTCATTGTTACCACTTACCACACATAACCTCTTTTATTACTTGTATAGCTCTAATCTTGAGATTTACACCTAATTTGTTTACTGCTCCTTCCACGCAGCAAAAAAGCAACGCACAATACAAGTAATGGAGCTGGGTGACATACCAAAGCCTAAGCATCAAAACAGACAACCTATGTTGAAGTCAAGGAATAACATTAGAAGGTTGGCAAATGGTCGGCGCTAATTCTTCTCCGATTTTTGCCGGTCATCTGATGAATTCTTGCCATGCCTGGCTGGTCCAAACGCATTGCATGCTTACATGGAACAGCTGAATTTAGTTGCCAGGGCTAGAACAGAGTTTTTGAACAGATAAACACCTCTGTTTGGTGGTTTTCTTTGAAGACGCCTAGAGTTTCTTCACTGGATGCAATCCAATAAGTATCCTCTTGCATTCGGAAGAGTTTAGTCATGTCTGGGTAATAGGAGTGGGCATGTAGTTCGACCTGAACCGGCTGGTTTACTTTCGTCTTTTCTTCAAAGGAAGCTGTAGATACCAGATAGAATAATCGTCAATATTTCGTCGTACATTCTATCAACCTTAAACTTTTACATTAATTTATTTAGTAAAACATTCATGACATACTTGATGGTTTGATGTATGTTTCTGCTGACTGAGCTACTTTGCTCCTCAAAGGTCGGCCTTTGCAACACCCTCATGTGATGGTTGTAGTAGTTAGTACCCATAGTCTTGGTCAGACTGCCGAATCCAGAAGTTCAAACATGTCGTACATTTCATCCGCTACTATCTTGGCGGACGGCAAGGCAAGGCGTGAATTCATGAAATTCTCTTCTCCACGGAAATTTTGTTTGGTTATTAAGCTGTTGAGAAGAAGATTGGAACGGAGAGGGGAAGAAAGTGATTGGAGGTATGTGTGGGCGATGAGTGGATTTGCGAGATTCCACCGGTGGAGTGGTTGCTCGGCCATTAGCATGAGCAACAGCCATGACGACTTGACGAGACGGCCCCACCCACCCCCTATCCTTTCCTCCATTATTCGAGTGCCTCCTTATCCTTTGCTGCAATTTCTCTCGAGACGGCCATCTATTTTTCAATTCAAACCAGTTTGGTCCAGCTCTAGCCTTGCCTTGCTTATCGGCGATGTTTCGCCTGATGACGGGATAAGCTACGAGTCATAATTTCAGACGAAGAGATCCTACGTACAGCAACCCGTAGATGTGTACCACGTGGACGAGACCGACAAGTAGAATGTGTACCACATTTTTCTTTAGAGAGGATTTGCTGGTATCTGTGGCGCACTCTAGTCACGGTTCGCCGTAACCTGAAACCCGGACCTGTTACTGTTACTGCTGTCTTCGAAAACAGAGGATTCGCCAGTATTTGCGGCTCGTTGATGTCCACAGAACCGTAATAATCAAATCAGTTACTATGATTTGATTTTTGTCTGTCTCACGGATTACCTGTAAAAAACCCAATCATATTTTTTGCTAAATCGGATTAATAACATTAGAAACCTGGCCTCACAGACCTGATCACAGTTCTATGCCCCCACTCGCATGTACGTCGTGGTTGGGAGCCCCTTTCTTTGACTGTCTCAAACAAATATGCGTCACGCACAAAGTCCCTTCCTACCCACCTTCCACATCAGACCACCCCATCTTTGTTATTATTATTGCTAATCGCTAAACTAATCAGATGGACATGGGATTGGACTGATCCATGTTGATACTATATACTTAACTGAATTAATCATAAAATTACACATTTAATATGTATCGTAGAATTACAGGTTTAGAGTAAAAATATATCGCATATATGCTTGGTCATTCCTCATGAGATGTTAATAGTGTTTGATTCGTTGAATAACTAAATGGTGTGAAATCATTCTGAATGAATTGATTCAGGATGAAATGGTTCTAAATGAGATAATACAACCGTATATGTATATTGTTTGGTTGGATATATACGATGATGTATGAATGTTTTTGGTTGGTTGTATATTGTCAGTACACATGTGTTTAAGTGCTTAGAAAATATATTATATATCTATGCATAGCTAATTAATTTTTCGTATTAATATTTTTATATTTGTAACTATCAATAAACTATGCGAATTAGTATTGTTTTTAGTAATTATCATTAATGATAACTTAATCTATCACAATTTATCACAAAATACCCATAATAATAACTAGTTAGACTAATAACATCGAATTATAATTATTTTTGCCACGTAATGGTCCAACATTTGGAAAAAAATATTTTAACGGTTTCATACAATACAACAAACCAAAGATTCGGTTATTCCAAGTTGTGTCGAAGCCATCTAGCTTTGTTTCAAGTAACCAAATACTACCTATAATTGGTGCGTGCCTTTACAGCTTTACCTAACAAAAAATGCTCCGAAATTGCCAACCAGCTATTTAGGAATGATGATACCGCATCTTCAGATCAGCTTCCTAGTTGTTGGTGAAACTAGAACATAAATGTGATGTGGTGTCATGGTGCCATTTATGATTCAGAGAAGCATTCTGGTACTATAATATACTATAGCTGTAGCTGTAGCTGTAGCTTGGTTCCGTCTGGCTGGAAGGTTGAGAGTTTGTTATGAGTTGGATCTTGGGAGCCAAGGTGTTAATTCGCGGTGGGAGATGACGAAAGGCTACCTCCTGGCCGGCCGTGTAGGTAGGTGGCGGAATGGATGGCCGGGCCGGTGGACGGTGGTCCACTGACCGCTCCGCCCGGTCAGGGCAGCCGGTGGCAGTGGCGTGTGCCGGAGTGGGAACGCGGCGAAGGGGGTTTACGGCCGGCTTGGACGATTGGCCTCCATCCATCCCACGATCGTTATAGTGCCCTGCCGGTGGTCAAGCTATGTTCAACTGTTCATGCCTGCCTCTCTCCTTATCTTTTTTTTTTCCTCTCTCTTTTGTCTGGTCGTTTTCTCGGTTGGTGGATTACACAAGTCACCCATTTTGATCATGACAGGTACATTGCTCAAAGAGAAAATCATGCCAAATTATACTCGTTAGGTTTCGTTTAGAACGGGGTTCTGAATCCGCTGTATTCTTGCACGGGCAAAAAAAAGGAATTCAGAGCATCAAACCCGTCCCGTTTCAGCTCATCCCAGTTTGCCCGGTAGCATCTCCTGCTCCTGCCACACCCAGCTACACCACTGCAGGTATTAGGAGTCAATCTAGAGTAAATGGATGGTTTAAGTGTTTAACTGCATTATGATGTGGTGTGATTCTATATGATGCCCTAAATCTGCAATCTTTTCTTGTCAGGTCGGCACAGGCCGGCGACGTTGAGAAAAACTTCAGGGGAGAAAAGGAACCGTGCCAAAGTCACAACTGACAACAAAATGACACTTTTTTTGGTTGGGAGGGACTAGCAGCTGAACTTGTGTATATCCCAACCAATCAGAAAGTCTAACCAGTAATCACGATGCCTGGAAGCTGGATATATTTGCAAAAAGACTCACTCGTCACTGCATGTCGGCATCCATCCTGCTGGTGAGAATCAATCGATCAACTATAATAACTGTGGAGAATTAACTGCTGCAAACAGCTCTGGCGATGCTTCTGCGGGGGCGTTGTGAGAAGACGAAGATGGCGACATCGATAATAATTCAGGTTCCCGGGGCCCAAGCTAGCTAGTGGCGTTAATTGTTTGCACCCCTTTTGCAGTTCTGCTCCATGTGTAATCGTGTTTGGTTGCAGGTGTTCGGTGCTAGACTGCGACACCATCCACTCATTGATTGCACAGGCACAGCAAAGTCGGAATTTGGGATTTCAGAGGAGTTCTGAAGACTGAAAATTTTCAGCTCTGATGTCTGCGCCTTATGCAGTAGAATGTAGGTTTCATAATTCAAACACCCAACACATAAACAGTACCGAAATTGCTCATGTAACTACAGCTCGTCACGTTCTGCATCAAATTAAGCTTTACTACTTTCACCTGGTGAATTAAGTGCCGTATTACAATATCATTGGGTGCTAATGTGCTATTGTGACGTGTTTCGTGCCGTGCTGATGAACAGTGCCTCACACTGTGCCGCCTACTCATTCGGACATCGTCACTACTCACTACTCACTAGTGAGTGGCTGTGGCATGCGTATGATAGATTGATAGTTGTGTTCGTTAAGAGGTGATTGGGTTGTACATCTGTACTGGTCTACTGGAACCTGACGACGAGTTCTCACTAACTTACATCCACATGCCGTTGCTGGAGATTGTTTTCTCAGGATTATGATTCTGCAAGAATTGCCTAGGACAACTGCAGATTGTGTTGTTGATCATATTTGCTAAACACCAATATCTACGGGATAAGGACTCTAATTAAATTGTTCACGAGTTCCACTAGTGCATATAATTACAGAAAGAAGAGGAGAAGGTGACAACTAATCGTTGCTAACACAATCAAACCCTAGTATCCAACCTGATCTACTCGTTCAATATCGCCATTGGCTTCCTACTACCCGCCTGCACTGACAAACTACTCAGAAGAACACAAGTCAAAGAAGCAGAAAGAAGAAAGAAAAGAAGAAAAGCAAAAGGGATTTACAATGGTTTGTTCACAGAACGGTGTGTGAATCGATTTTATTCCACAATCATAAAGGTGGTCATGCTGGATAAATTTTTTATGTATCAGAAATCCTAACACGGGTTTCTTGGTTCCATCACCATTCGGGTCGTCATGTTCTGCACCAATGCGATTGCTGGCTACCTGCATGTGACCATGACAGCTAACTCCGTCGGAGACCGCCGGTGCCGCGACGCGAGACGACGGGTGTCACCGTGTTCTCAAAGCGGAGCCCGGTGGAGAACGACGCTGGAGATGGAGCCTGGAGGCGGCAATGGAGAAGGAGGAGGAGGAGAACGTGGCCAAGTTGGCCGACCAGGTTCGCCGCCAGCGCCGGCGCTTGTCCCCGGCTCATGATGGGGTTGGGATTGGGACTTCCCTGGGGCCCATATAGTTGGGCCGGAGCAGTAATGCGATTCCTGTGCGGGCCATACTAGGTGGGCTGGATTGGGAATGTGATTCCCGTGCGGGAGTTGGGCTGGAATAGTATTGCGACTACCGTGCGGGCATACCATTGGCAGGCCGTCGTCCCCATCGAACTCGGTCGCCGCCTCGCCGGTGCATCAGACAATTTTTTTAAAAAAATAATAATATATTTTTATTCACAATTTCAAAATTGGTACACGGATTTTACGATTTCCAAAAATAATTTTCGCTCTACGGTCTATAGGCCGATCATCCCTTCATCCACCATAGATATAGTTAGGGGTGAAATCGGATCAGATTCGGGCGGATAATACTCATACCGTATCCTAAACCATTTTTGTATTGCGGATGCGGATTCGGATAGGATATTAAACGGATGCGGATACGGAACGGATTATTTCGGATATCGGAATCGGTGCGGAGTAGGAGCGGACTCGGGTCAGAAACGGATTAAAATTATCGGATAATACAACAATTTTGCAAAATTGAAAAACAGGTCATCTCTGAAACAGACGCTTGATATTCATGATCCATACACAATTTCAGCACTAACTCATAACTCAGAAGCTAGAACTCAGAAGCTAGCACCTCATTTTCTTCAGAACTTCAGGGTTCAAATAAGAACAAAATGTAGCAGTTTAGAGTTAAAAAATCTCAAATTACATCACACATGACACATCATAGTCTGTTAGTTTGTGACAAAATATGAGTAGAACTTTAATCTTCAGCAATATCAGCAGTTCAGCACTTCAGAGTTCAACACACAATTTCAGCACTTCAGCATTAATTGTCTTCATCACTAGAAGGTTGTTCTTCCTACAAATTTCAGCAAGCATTTACATGATCAAATAATATCATCCACTTTCAGTTAGTATGTACATAATGAAATAATAACAAGCAAATTTCAGCAAACATGTTTGATGATAATATATAATTTCAGCAAGCATATTTGTTGATAATATGTAAATTTTAAGTTCAAACCATCTCATTGAGATCTTCAAGTGTCAAGTTGGCAACCATGGTCTCTGAAACCTCCAAGTCATTGAGAATAGATTCAATCCGTTTACTAGAATCTAAAAATTATAAAACAAGAGGTATTAGTAGATAACAATATAACATAGAGTGCTAAATGTTAAATGAATGATCTAAAAATAACAAGTATATGAGTAGTCACCTCTCCTAGCTGCAGCCACCCAATCTTTAGTACACACTAGTGCTTCCACAATTTCAGGTTCAAGACGACTACGGAAAGGATCAATAACACGCCCACCCGCACTAAAAGCAGATTCTGAAGCAACAGTAGAAACTTGCATGGCCAAGACATCACGGGCAAGAAGAGCTAGAATAGGATATACATCCTTATGAGCTTTCCACCATGACAATACATCAAATTGTTCAGTGACAGGAACAAATAAGAGATCTTCTGCCAAGTATTTATCCAAGTCACTTATATTGCTTGTGCTACTAACCCGTGAAGCATACATGTATCTTCGAAAATCAACATCCTCATCATCAATCACATTACTTTCATTTGTTTCAGTACTGACATTAGGAATAGGAGTAGTAGCAGTGTTTGAAGCAGCATATTCTGCATACATTTCTCTAATAATAGACATAAACTCTTTTAGAGCTGCAAGATATACCTTCCCATTAATCCCATACAACCTTTTCAACCTATATTCCACTGCCTTTTGTCTATACCTAGGATCAAGAAAATATGCCACAACAAGAGCAAGATTTGACCTCTTCCAATACTTGTCAATTTTTTTATACATAGAGATGGCCATGACTTTGATAGTCTCATCATTACTTTTACACCATTTATAAATTTGAGACTTTATTCCACAAAAGCTTTGATAAAAGAGATTTGCAGTTGGATATAAAGTACCTGAGAATAGCTTTGTGACATCATCAAACATCTTTAAGCATGTGCATAATGTTGCTGCCATATCCCAATCCTTGTTTGATGGTGCTATTTTCTCATACCTTTTCTTTTCAATTTCATAAAGTCTTTCAAATGCGGCTCTATAATATATCGCATCCGACAACATATGGTATGCTGAGTTCCATCTAGTTGTAACATCCAATGAGAGTCCCCTCTTTGTGTCTAACTCACACTCAGTTGCACATTTTAAAAATTCCTCCATTTGCAAGGGAGAGCACTTGACAAGTAATACAAATGACCGAATATTTAAAACTGCATCACTAATTTGTGCCAATCCATCTCTAGCAACTAGATTAAGTATATGATTAGCACATCTCACATGAAAAAAAGCACCACCACGTACTATAGGGGACTTCTTATTCAACACATCAATAACATCTTTAACACAAACATCATTTGCTGCAGCATTGTCCAATGTTAAAGAAAACATTTTCTTCTCTATAAACCACTTATGTAAGCATGAGGTCAATGCATTAGCTAAGTTAACACCTGTATGATGCCCTTTTACATGCATGAACTTAATAATCCTTTTCTGAATACTCTAATTTTCATCAATCCAATGAATTGTGACACACATATAACCTTTGTTTTGGTTTGAGGTCCACATATCCATGGTTGCACTAAAGCGGGCATTAACAGTTTTTAGATGATCATACAACCTTTTCCATTCTTCTGAAAATAGATTAAGTATATATTTCCTAATAGTGATGCGACTCTTGATAGGAAAGGTAGGTCGCAATGATTTGATGAAGTCCACAAAATACTCATGATCAGCAATATTAAAAGGATATTCGTGCATGATAATTGCTAAATAAAATTTCTGCAATGAAGCATCTTGGTCATACATATAAGGCTCAATAGAAGTTGCACCAGAATCTTTCTTCTCCAATTTTAACTGTTGTTGTCCAGGGTTCACATTATGGGTTTTTGTGTGGTTTAGGAACACCGTTGTGCCATTCCTACTATTGCGCCTAGCCTGATAGTTGCAATAGTTGCACTTTGCCCACTCTTCTTTCACCTTCTGACCATTGACCTCAATCCACTTATCAAATTTTGTATAGTGCATCCATGCTGGTGAGGTGCTCTTCTTTTGTTTTTTTCCTTCGGGCAAATCTTTTGTTTCATTATCCCTATCTCGTGCATTCTTGCTCTTATTCTCAACATTAGTAATAGTGATAGGGCCGGTAATTTCATTCCCACTGGTCCCAGTTAGTGCCTTTTGTGGTTCTTCATTTGGAGCTGGAGATGATCCCACCAAACTTTGGCATTTTCTACTGGTTGATTGTGTAGCTTCTGTTTGAGATGTCATTTGTCACTTGTGTCTTTACAACCCTGCAAAAACATTATAGTAAGCTATCTTTTCATTATTTCATAGCTATTTCAATTTTTCATAATTTCATTGGCAACAAAACAACTATAGATCCATCAAGGAAAAGGTCCTATCTAAACCTAACAACTTTCTTTTGAGTTCTGCTTTTTATTTTCTGTGAGCATGGGATGTTTGCTCCAAGTTTCACAAGCAACCTATACAGGTAAGACAGTTATGAGACCATGAGATGTTGCCAATGAACACTGCAACCACCATCACTGGCATCACATTCAGCATGTAACTTCTTAACAGGAGCGTACAAAATACCAACCAGCATATATATCTTCGCTTATATTAATCACACGAGATGCCTTGCTTATGCCACCTCTGGTTATATGAAATATCCAGATCCGATCAAAAACATCAGGAAAGGAGGTGAGGGCCGAGGCCCGAGGGGTAGGGGGAGCCGGGGAGGACGGCGTACCCAGTAGACGGCGGTGAAGCCGGCGATGCCGAAGCCGGAAGCCCCCAGCGGTAGAGGAAGGCAGGACCGCAGGAAGCCGCCACTGCGCCGCAGGAAGCCGATGCTGAAGTCGCCGAGCCGCCGACGGACGACGGTGTAGGTTTAGGAGAGGAGAATGGAGAACTGCCGAACTGGAGTCTAGGTCTGCCGGTCTGGAGTCTGGAGAAGCCGAGAAGCCGCCCATCCTGGCCATCCATGCGGTCATCGCCTCATCGGGTCATGCGGAAGCCACAAGCCAGAGCAGCAGAGCTATTGACTATTGGGCTTTCAGGCTTTGGACTAGCTCACTGGTCGGGCCCAATAAAATCGGATTATCTGATTTTTTAACAGTCGGATAATCCGAATTAATTATCGGATAATCTGAATCCGTCAGATTTTACTATTACCATATTCGTATCCGCATCCGCATAAAAAAATCCGAATCCGGATCCGAATCCGTCGGATTTCAAAAAATTACTACCGTATCCTCATTCTGACCGGATTCGGATCGGATCGGATCGGATAATATCCGATCCGATTTCACCCCTAGATATAGTTGATTTAGCATACAAGCCTTCGGCTTGGTTCTTCCATCGTACAAAATTCATCTTCGGCATCGTCAATGGTGTTAGTTACGGGGAAAGTTAGATCCATGTCTTTACAATTTTATGACTTTAAAGAAAACTCATTATAATTCATATATTTAGATTTATATCATTACAATTTAAGAGAACTCTAAACTATAACATTACAATTTTAAAGAAATCCAAAATATACCATTATATTTTTTAAAAGCTACAGTTTTAGAATGAAATAAATCTAAATATACGAATTGTAATGGTATTTCTCTACAATCACAAAATTCTAATGGCATAAATCGAATCATTGCTTAATATTCCTGAAGCAGTGAAGCAAATGGCAATCGATTCTTAAAAGCGACATCCTTAAAATTTTAATAGCTCAGCGATCATTCAGAATAAATTGTCGAGAGTAATTCTCTTAAAAAAATTTCACGAGGGAAATCTCAATAGACATGCAGTGAGCCATGTTTTTAGCGACCAGGAACAATCAGGAATCACTCATGGTCATGTGACCGTGGTTGAAGGCTGAGGCAGATGCTTTCATAAAAACACAGCTGCCGGTGCGTCTAGGAGCAAAGTGCTGCTGCTGCACTGAAATGGAAGGGACGAAGTGTGAGAAGGCCAGAAGGGTATATTGATCTTTTTCAAGGAAAAAAATGAGAAGTTAATTAAAAACCGGTAGAATAGCAAAAAAAAGATGAAGTTTTGGTGGCATCTTATCCATACCAAAGAGTTTAGGATGATAAATAATCGAAACTCAAACTTAATGATAGCAAATTAGGGCATGTATGTTTGCCGCGTGGACATTTTACAAAAACAACCTCTCCACTCACTGCAGTGAACGAGGAAAGAGAGTGAGTAGAGCTGGGACATGGGCCGGGCCGGGCCGGCCCGGTCCGGGTCCTTGGGGCCAGGACCTAAAATGGGCTGGGCCTTTTTGGCCCGAAAAAATTAAGGGCCGTGCTGGGCTGGCTCGAACCTGTGTTTGCCAAGCCCAGGCACGGCCCAAAGTCCGACGGGCCTGGATGAGTCGGGCCGGCCCAAAAATGGTCCAACCTTAAACAAATTTTTTTAATATGATTATGGAAATATTTATTTAATTTATCTATATATAACAAAAATACTAGTTCACATAAAATAATAGAACAACACTGGAAAAATTAGGGGAAATAGATTTCATTAATAATAGTGACACTACAAAGTTGTTGCCTCGTTAAAAACCTTACGCCCTAGTGTAGGGTTCCCCTTGTAAGGAAAAGAGTACAACAACATTATTACAAATATTATTACGAAACACAATATTAGTCTTGATTGTCGTCGCCGAGGCGAAACTCAGCCATCTGACACTCGATCTCTGTTTCTTCTTGACGATGTTGCACTCGTTCGTCCGCCTCAAGCCAATCTTTTAGGCAAAAGATTGTCTCAATGGTGTCGGCGGTAAGGCATGACCTCCTTTCTTCGACGATCCTTCCAACAACGCTAAACGCTTGCTCAGATGAGACCGATGATGTTGAAACTAGCAACATGTCTCAAGCAAGGTGGGCTAAGACTGGAAGGGTGTTTTCCTTATCCTTCCACCATGCTAGGAGGTAAACCTTATCCTTATGAAGCATCAGGTCGTGAGCCATGTGATTGGTATCAAGGTAGTGGTTGAGCTCAGAATCGGGATTCCAATTTGATCTGGTTCCCGGTGTGCCTGTGGAGGAAGATGTTTCTTTGTCCTTCTTGAAGTACTTCTTCCATAAGTTCTTGGAGCTTGACTTGCTTTCCTTTTTTTGGGTGACTCCTCAACAAATGAACGAGACGCACCTAATTTCTGCTGATACAAACGAAAAACTCGATACAACTCATCAGAAACATGTTGGTAAGCCTCAGAAAAATCAAGATCCATTGCATCTCCCATTGAATCCAAAGCAACCTTCAAAATGTCTAGCTTTTTACGGGGATCAAGTATTAAAGCAAAACAATAAAGATGGGGGATTGCAGTAAAATATTTTAGAAATTTTAACTCCATTGCTTTAACAATGGGTTTCAAGAGTGTATTCGACCTGTTCTCGCTAAATTGAATCGTAAAATTCCAAAGGCACTCAAGTACCTCACATGAGGTTGGATAGTATACTCCTGAAAGTAGTACTGTCGCATTATAAAAGGGCTTTAGAAATTTACGCGTGCGTGTAGCGACCTCCCAATAAACGTCAGTGAGAATTAAAATATCATCGATGCTATCATCATTATCTTGTATCTTAACATTCATTGAGTTTATAAAAATAGATATTGAACTCTTGTAACCTTTTACTTCCCTCAACATTAGGTATGTTGAGTTCCACCTGGTCTTGATGTCTACACCAAATGTTCTTGGCTTCTTTTGTTGGGCAACACAGTACTCCCTAAACCTCGCCCGCACTACTGTGTGACCTACAATGAAACGAACAGCTCGACGTATTTTTGGTGGTTCTTCTAGTGACGCCCCTATATTGCGGGCAAAATGCACGTTGGACCAACCTCTCGAAATGATGACTTTCACCTTGTCTAATAGGTAGATCCTCCGCGACTATATAACGCGCGATCTCATCACGAGCGCGTCGTGGGTCATACATCCAAGAGCTTACCGAACCGTCGGAGCCAAAGGTGATTTGTGTCTGCCTAGCTCCATCTACCGCCTGTGCTCGCTCCTTGAGATGTGCCTTGTAGTGTCGGTTCAAATGACCCGTTCCACCACCTTTAACTGTAGACAACATTTTTGAACAATATTTACATTTTGCGTATCTTACCATCTTACCGTCAACGCACTCTTCGGTTGCCAAAAAGTGCTTCCAACACTCTGCTTTGCCATGCTTTATGGTGGATGGTCCGGCTGCCTCGAGGGAGGCGTTGTCGGGGGAGGCATTATTGGGGGAGGGATTGTCCGCCGATGGGTATGCATCCTCAAACCCATGCACCCCATCCATATGTTGGTCGTCCATTCCGTAGTCGTCCATGCTCGGGGATAGCTGACGAGCATCGACAGACATACGGGGAGGAGAATGACGACGCTTTTCGGAAGGTCTCATTGAAGTCGACCTCGATAGTCGCCCACGATCACTCATAGTTAACACTTAACGGGCTAACAGCTATCGCTCACAATAATATTTTACTTCCTAACAAAGATTGCTGCTTGAATGCTGGTGTAGTGGTGTTCCGAGAAAATGAAAGAAGGATCTGGTATTTATAGGCTCGTAGAAAGTAGCAACCAAGGCAGCAAGCAAGTGAAGCAATTGTGTTCTCAAATCACAACGTCACGACTCACGAGCTCATTTCTCAAAGGCAAAAACAGGACACAGCCACACAAGAGACAGGACTACAGTCTGCAGCGCTGCCGCTGAGCGCACAACGTAGTAGCGCACTGTCTGTTGCCTGAGGCAGTGAGGCGCGAGGCCTTAGCCTGACTGCCCTAGCAGCCTAGCGTCGTCCCTAGCGCACTCCCCAGTCCCCACTTACCCTGCGCAGTGCGCACTCCAGTACTCCACCAAGATCACCAGTCCGCCCATCTGCACTCCGCAGGTCCGCTGGGCACTCCGTCGTCTCCGCGTCTTCGTCGTCTGCCCGTCCCCTGCTCACTCCGCCCGTTCGCTGCCGGCGTTGCGCAGTGCGCACTCCGCTCGTCTGTTACCGGCTGCCGGCTCTGCGTAGTGCGCACTCCGCCCATCCGCTGGACACCCGCCACCGGCCACTCCACTGAGGCGCCGTCGCCGAGTCACCGACCGCCACTCCGCGTCTCCGCCCTCTGCTGACCACCGAACACCGGTGACCGCTGACCCCGTCGGTCCTCCATTCCACCGAGCGCCGACCGTCGGTCCGCCATTCCGCCCGGCCCATGGCCGTAAGGACAGCGGATGGCGACGTGGGGTCACGGGCGACCGTGAAGGCTGCCAGGTTGCGACGGGCGTGGCCGCGTGGCGCCGTCCTGCCGTCCGGAGTTCGTGCGGCCATGCCTCTACGGCTCGCCACTCGCCACGGTCCGCCACTCCGCTCTTCGTCGTGCAACCTTTGAAGCTTTGAAGGTACTGTCGTAGTCCACTACTCCATTGCTCCGGTGCTCCCTATCCCCTAGTCTTACGCCCTCACAGGAATCCGATTCCACTAGCAAAGCCAACTGACAGCGACGCAGCGTCACAGGGCACATGCCACGGCAATGGAGCTACCATGCGTCGGCGGTCGGCCCGTGTTGCGAGGACAACCGACGGCGACGCGTGGACGGCGTGGTCACGGGCGACGCCACAACGGGCGAGAGGAACTTGAGGATGACTGAAGAGAGGTACGTCGTCATACTCGATTCGTGTGCTTTGCTTTGGCTGCTTGCATTCGGCTTGATTTCAAAATGACTGAACTTGTATGCGTGACAGCGTGAGTTCGTGAACGTGGTGAATTTGTATGCATGGACATGGTGAATCTGTATGCGTGATTTAGTATTTTAGTATTCATTATTTGAGTGTTCGCCGAATGAATTTCAAAGACGCCAAACTCAAAAGGTTGCTCCTTTTGCTGCATGAATTAGTCGTACTGCCGTAGATCCTGCCTAACCTTCTGGAGGCACGCGAATAAACAGGAGCACAGAGTGTATAGAGTACCCGTGCCGCCCATGGGCTTTTCCGTGCCGGGCCGGCCCAAGCACGGCCCACTCTACGGGCCGTACCCGTGCCGCCCATCGGGCCTAACTTGTAGGCCCAGGCACGGCCCTTGTACGGGCCGTGCCAGCCCGGCCCGTCTATGGGCCGTACCGGGCCGTGCTTTGGACCGGCCCAAAAAAAATTCAGCCCAACTCCCAGCTCTAAGAGTGAGCTCATCGCTTCATCAGTCAACGGGCGACAACGATTGCTCCCATTCAAAATAAAATTCTGACCACACATTATAGACAACTTTCTATCTATTTAAACCTCCCGGCCATTAGAGCTCCCACGGAAGTTCGAGCGGCGTGCCCCCTCCGCACGTAGCCACGTCACCTGTACTGTGCGGTTGTTTTCGCAAAAAAAATCCTTCTATTTTCTATTATTTTCTTAATATTTAGAGTTAGCTGAACCTAGCTTAAAAAAATCTTGGATTTATAGTTGTGGATGAACTAAGAGTATTTTATTGAACAATTTAGTTTTTATTTTGGACTATAAATAAAAATTTAAATTATTATATTACAACATACAAACGCTAGATCCAACATGAATCTTGGAGTTAGATTTTACTAAACTTGTCATTAAGCTAAAGTTTATATTATAAGATAAAATAATTTAAAATTTTATTTTTAATTCAAAAGAAAAAATAGATGGCATATATAATAAATAACTTCAATCAACTCACAAGTCGATATCTAGGTTTTTTTATAACTAAATTTAACCTGCTTTAAAAAAGCTTAGGTCTAGATTATTCTAGAAATATGCCAAACAAGAGTAAATTTGTATGCTTCAAACTACTGTACTAATAAGGGGAATCATATATTTAGTCACACTTTTAAAAATTGAGTGGTCACAATTTTAAAATGCAAGTATTAATAGATGTATATGAAAATCACGTCGGAAGATTTCTATAAATTAGTACTAGTATATTTAAAGATTGCACAGATTAACTACACAAACATTAAGTACCTTATAGACAACTAAATATATAGTTCTTGTCTATGGATTATACTTGTTGTATATTTAATTGTCTATAGACTTTAAAATTTGTACTGTGGATTGTTGGGCGTGGCACCGTCTCTAGCCGCTTCATGGTCTCCCAGCCATCCATTTTAGTTGGGTTTACATGTCGGTAATAGTTTCGTCCCGAACATGACTGCCTACTTTACCTTTTTGCCAAGACTATGTCATATTTATTTTAGCTTAAAATAAAGTAATTCAGTTTAGATTAAACCAGCTTATTTAATTATTATAATTTACACCCTAAATTATAATAAGTTGACCAATATTCCAGCTTATACAAATAAGCTATATTACTCGTGTCTGTAGGGCAACCCATTGGGATCGTCACGAACCCTCCTGATTCGGTCGCATTCGGTAGCCCCTGGCTACCACCATCATGTTGCGGTGAAGAGATTCATTTAGCTTTTATCAGTTCCTGTTTTGCCATGCGATTTAAGAGTAAGAACGCTGTAATATTTCTTTCTGAATTATTTGCATAAGAACTCAGGCATTTGCACCCATAACAACAACATTGATTTATTCTTCTAAGTACGCGGATCAGTGATCTACATACTACAACTTGTGAATCGTTTTCATGTCAGCGGCCTCCTCCAGAGTGCCTTGCTCAACATGATCCCACCAGCCCATTAGCATGTTGTCAACTACCAGCCTGAACCAAGGGGATAGCTTAATGCCACCTTCCCCGGCATCTGCTTTCTTGATCAACTGCTTCAGCTGGTCACGGTTCACGTACTTGACGTCGGCCACTTCTTCAGGATTCGGGCTGAGCCTCACATCACGAACCATGAACAGGAGGTAATCCACTGAAATGATAAAGAAATGGTTAGATTCTGATATTTGCAGGACAACCATTGAACAAGGCCAGCGATGGCCGGGTGATAGAGTATGAAGACTGGAAATGCAACAGGTAGTGGACAGAGGGCAAGTATTTACGTTCATGTTCGCCCCATTTTCCATCAGATGGAGCTTTGTAAAGCATCTTCCCAAGCGGAATGAATTCGTCAACTGGTAGGTCTTCAGCCTGTATTCCCAGTTCATCAAATAGCTTCCGCTGTGCTGCATTTCTGACCCCTGAAATACAAATATTGCTAATTGTATTCAATAAGGTGGACATAGTGGTATGAATGGTTCTTTACAGATTGCATTTCATGCAGATAGATGTACCTAGGCAGTTCTCTTCAATGAGCTCAGATTCACGGTATAGAGGGTGGCTACAGCAAGTGTTTGTCCAGACAAGTGGAAATGTCACTTTTGTAGCAGACCTTTGCTGCAAAGGATGAAGGTTATAAGACTAAAAGAAATTTTATGGTTGAATAAGCTAAGGTAAGAATAAACCAGTGTAGAAAAACGATAAATGGAGTAGCAAGCACAAGCAGACATGGAAATTATGATGACATCACATATGAGCTCTATTACTATTGCATGGATTTAATCAGGACCAAGGACAATGATTTGTTAATGAAGAGAACTCATCATCATAAACAGACAATACAGTTTTTTAATCACTTTCATAGAATTTATTCACCACATATGGCCACTCTATGTTGTCAGAAAGGAGGTAGCCAACTTGAAAGTCCAAGTGGCAGCAGGTAGACACAGGAGAGGAGAAATTCGGCACCAGTTAAGAACAATTGGTTCCAATTTTTCGCTTCACCAAAAATAGAATCTTGACAAAACAAAGTAAATTCATTTGAAGTCAGTGTTCTAAAAGGCGGCGCTAGGCGCCGCCTAGGTAGCCATTAGGCGCTGGGCGCCAGCCTACCGCCACGAGTTGCCTCCAGGCGGTGAGCTGGGCGGCCCAAGCGCCTAGGGGGTCAACAGCGGCTCTAGGCGGCGCCTGGACGGCGTGGCGCGATGGCATCAAGGCTCCCGACGGCCAGATCCGACGACCGGAGATGCGTGCACAGCCAGATCCGGCGACGAGCAACATGCGGGCGGCTAGATCCAGCGATGGGAGGTGGGTGCGCGGCGGCGGCGAGAGGCATGCGCATCCGTCGCTGCCGGTGGAGAGGGGAGCGACACATCTGGAGGAGGGGAGTGGAACGCCCGGGGAAGGAGGAGAGGAGAGCAGTGCCTGAGCTGGAGGAGGCGAGAGGAGCTACATCTGGAGGTGGAGGGGAGGGGAGCCAGCGCAAGGGGATGAGGCGAGGGGAGCATCTGAAATGGAAGAAAAGGAGGCAACTCTAAGCGCCGCCTAGGCACCCCTAGGCGCTAGGTGCCGGGTCCCCGCCTGACTAGCGCCTAGCGCTTTTTAGAACACTGTTTGAAGTAAAACTCAAGTAGAAGCAATATATGAGCTCACAACTCAATGCATTTGCATGCAAATTTTGCATGTTTATCAGCCTAGCCACTCCAAGCTAGCTTCATCACAAGCCCATCTAAGCAAAGTTTCCTCTATATTGTGGCATACTAGTATTCACCTCTGAGCTTGACCTATCCCAGCTTGGTTGAGTAATGAGCCATCCCAATCCAAACTTGTAAAGCAGCCAAGGATTTTTCATGCTTAAGCAATATCAATTTTTCAAGTTCAATCCTTGTAGCACAAAATATTATATGCCCTATTTGACTGGGAAATAAAACAATGTTAACCATAATATGAAGTTGAACAAATACCTGAAGTAGCAATTCATATTTGGAGTTGAAAAGAAAAACACTGAATGCCCTGTGTAGAACATAACCAGAATCTATCTTTTCCATGAGATGGCCTGAAAATTATGAGTGATTAAAAAGTGAAGTTACAGTTCCACAAAAAAACTTCATGCATTTTTATGAGATGGGAGCCTTGACAACAGAGGCTTGCTTCTGGCAATATGGTTCTATGCCAAATTTGTTCTCTTTTGCCCCCATCCAATCATGTACCATAGGACACAAATAATAGCTGTTTTTTCATTGCTTTGCTAATGCTCATTGATTTTGTATTCTATTGTTTCTGCCTGAACGTTCCGCCTAAAGTTTATCTTGCCTGGAAACAGTGGAGTCAAAATCCTAAATTTTCCAATTTCAACTGCCAATTTGTTTGTGCATACATCCTATGATACACGGGTGAAATTAATCCACCCAAGATCAGAAGCATATGACAGCAATACCAAGTAATTTCTAGCAGCTCAATGAATGTAGCCAAATACAGAACGATTATCCAAAAGAGTATTGAGAAGGTACAAGAACTAGCAGCAGTGCTAATTTGCATTCATGGTTGAAAAACCACAACCACACAAAAATGATGGGAAAGGATCAAGCCGTACAGATACGTACAGTTATACTTAGAGTCATGACCAACGACGTTGTCCAGTTCATCCACTAAAATACACCTGCAGGTAAAACAAAATCTTCAGTTTCATTGTCAAGATATGAAGTGCGATTTACTGGAGCCATTTCCAGCATTTTTTTACCCACTGCACAAACCAAATCTATCAATTGAAAGTCCATAATTCAAGGGTGCTACCCTAATTCAATTGTATCAACTCTGCAAACATCCATACCTCTGCGCTAGGGTGAAACCCCGATGGAGCAATTAGACACCTACAGCTAGACAGCTAGTCAATACTCAATAACCTCACGAGCACGGCGCCACAATTTCCACAGCAGCAGGGTAGTAAGACCAAGTTGGCAAACTTACTCGTCCTCGAACATGAGCCGCCGCTGGACGGCGTCCATCCCGGCGTCCGCTCCAACGATTCCAGCCTTCCCCATCACGGCGGCGCTGGCGGCGAAGGAGGAGAAACGGCCGCGGAGGGCGAGGGCTCGCCTGGGATGTCCCCCAAACGAGGAGGGAACGACGATACGGGCCGAGGCGGCGCGCGCGACGACGAGGCCGAGGGAGACGGAGGCGGACGAGAGAGGCGCGAGGGAGCGCGTCGCCACGGACGCCATCGGAGGGAGAGGAGGAGGCGAGCAGCTCGGGTGGGTGCCTGGGCGGGTTGGTGGCCTCGTGGGCGGCGCGACGGCTAGCCGGCTAGGTGGATTTGGGCGTGGCCGACCGAACTACGGCGCGAGCGACCGCGGTTTTGGCGTGGCCCGCCCGTGCGACGTGAGAGGCTTGCGTTTTATGGGAAGGGAATCGACGGAGTCCAACCAAGAAGTGATTTTCAAACTTGTGTTTCTGCGTAAGTTAAGTTTGGTTTACCACGTGCACACGTGTTGCTTCTCGTAGACTTTGGTGTGGAAACGTGGAAGTGAGTATCTATATTTATGTGGACATATTTTAAATAAAAATACCGGTATACAAATAATAGTCGTTTTGATTTTTATTGAGAGTGTACAAATATTAGTCATCCCGTCAATCGAAATATTGCAACTTGGGTGGCACCACTAAACTCTAGGCTTCATAACCAATTGAGACAACTTTTATAACTTTATTTAATATCACCTTGGCATATATAATTTTGTTTAAATGACTAATATTTGTACACCGGAGTTTGTACACCGGAGGGAGTACGTATTTGCACGGGCTATGTTAGAGCTCATGTAAAATTAGAATTGAATTTAATACGACTCTGGTTTCAGTTTTTATAAATACAATAAATATATGATCTGAATCCACTACAATGCAATGTAACAAATTTTGGACTACAATTTAATGTAACAAAATTTTGAGTTTAAAATTTATCCTAAATATATTAACGTATTACTTATAAAAAGTAACCTTTTCTCCTAAATACACATATTACCACGGACCGCTTAATACATATATCCAATCACAAAACCACAAACTGTGAATTGTTTTTATTACTCATATGCAGACGTGCTAGCTGTGACAACTAAATACACTCCGTATATATCAATCAGAAAACTAGCTATTAATCCTCAGCCAAGTAGCAACACCACAGCGTGAAATACGGAAATGGATTGATGGACTACGGCAATCCCGTCAAAGTAAAGCGTTAAATGAGGGGTCATGATACAGGTTGCTAGGGCACGTACAATCCTACTCCCTCCGGTGTACAAATAATAGTCGTTTTGGTTTTTATTGAGAGTGTACAAATATTAGTCATTCCGTCAATCGAAGCATTGCTACCAAATGAGATATGACCATCGGGAGTTGAACTTGGATGACACCACTAAAATCTAGGCTCCATAACCAATTGAGACAACACTTGTAACTTTATTTAATATCACCTTGGTATGTGTAATTTTGTCTAAACGACTAATATTTGTACACCGGAGGGAGTAAGAGACAGTGGAACAGTTTTCAAAATATAAGAGACAATAAAGAAGCTAAATGGTACAATCTTAAGCCCCTAAATCATAAATGCAGCTAATAGACAATGCATATGTACAATCGCGAAGAGCCCGTCTTTTGTATTTTTTTCAGTTAATCCCCTAGAAGCCTCTCAAGAGACCATCTATTAAATGTGGTTATACACGCCCTTAGCAGTATTATGGCATACGTCAGGTGAAAAAATGTTTCAATTGTAAGAGCATCTCTAATAGTTCTCTTAAAATTTATCCCTTATATTTCTTACATAGGGAATGAATCTAAAAGATTACATCTTTGTACAACTTTGGTCTCCAGCAGATTACCTAAAACTCATTTCTTATATTTTTAAATTCTCTTTTTTATTTAAAACAACTACCAAATTATAAACCTAATCACAATATATATAAGTTTGTTTAAAAGCACAAGTGAATAAGGATAAAACATATATAAAGCATACTTAATATAGATTACAGTTCAATCCTCAAATATCAAAAAAAATAATTTAAATGATTTGTTTGGGCCATTTTCTTATCTCATATTTGCAGGAATTTCAATTGCAATTGATAAAATGATGCTAAATAAAGAATAACCAGTACATTAGTAAAAATGAAGTAATTTGTCAATTCAAAATTTGAGATAGGGAATGAGTTTTATTACCTACATTTGAGAGATGAGGAGAAAGGAATAGGGAATGAGATATGATAGGAAATAGAATAGGTAATTTATTAGAGTATAGTTTTTGTAGCTAATTCGCTAAATTTAATTATAAGGAAGCATATAGAGCATCTCTTTGAGATGCTCTAAGCACTCTCTGTAGATTTCAATTGTAGCTGCGCAAGTTCATAAGCAGTTTGGCAGCTTTTAAATCGAAGTTGCAAAGGTTCACTCAGCACTGTGATCATTAAACAGAACATCAATGGCCATGAGCCCAAGACCTGCGGCATACACAACCATTACGCACTTCTGATACACGCGAAAGCACACAAACGAGCAGCAATGGTGCGGAGGTAGTATGGTAGCAACTGCGAAGATTGTTCCAAACATATATAGATGACAAAATGTAGGAGGTGAGGTATCATTTCCGGACTCGCGCAGATCTCTACTCCTGTATCGCCTCCTCTTCCTCCTCGTACTCTTCCTCCTCGTCGGCGGTGGCGTCCTGGTACTGCTGGTACTCGGAGACGAGGTCGTTCATGTTGCTCTCGGCCTCGGTGAACTCCATCTCGTCCATGCCCTCGCCCGTGTACCAGTGCAAGAAGGCCTTCCTCCTGAACATGGCCGTGAACTGCTCGCTGACGCGGCGGAACATCTCCTGGATGGAGGTGGAGTTGCCGACGAACGTCGACGCCATGGAGAGACCGCGCGGCGGGATATCGCACACGCTCGACTTGACGTTGTTAGGGATCCACTCCACAAAGTAGGACGAGTTCTTGTTCTGCACGTTGATCATCTGCTCGTCCACCTCCTTGGTGCTCATCTTGCCGCGGAACATGGCCGACGCAGTCAGGTACCGGCCGTGGCGCGGGTCAGCCGCGCACATCATGTTCTTGGCGTCCCACATCTGCTGGGTTAGCTCAGGGACAGTGAGGGCACGGTACTGCTGCGAGCCGCGCGACGTGAGCGGCGCGAAGCCCACCATGAAGAAGTGGAGGCGAGGGAACGGGATCAGGTTGACGGCAAGCTTGCGCAGGTCGGAGTTCAGCTGCCCTGGGAAGCGCAGGCAGCATGTGACACCGCTCATGGTGGCACTGATCAAGTGGTTCAGGTCACCGACTGTCGACACAAATCAAGATTCAAATCAGCAAACAATAGCACGGGCAAGAGCAGAAAGCAGTAAAACAAATCATCTGGCCTTTTATCATATCAGATGTCACTAGATAAAAACATTGTGAAAAGAATATGTTAGCAGCAAGTACCATATTTGTTCTTACCAATAAGAATTTCAGAACCAAGGCCAAAGACACTGCCTCTACTGATGTTTCGGATCGATTCAAACATTAGAATAATTTCCTTAATGTGCATTTCTAATTTCATAGAAATCAATATTCACATATGCTGCTATGCAATAGCACCGCATGGGCATTAGAAAACATATCGGTTGATCTTTTAATCATGACAGAGAATTCTTTAGCAGCAAAACCAAACAAAATAAAGTGCCATGTTCACTCTTAGCGGTCGGAAGTTCAGAACTACACGGGCAGCCTGAACCATGTTGTTTTGGTTCAATTCAAACTTCAGAAGAACTTTCTAAAAGTACATTTCTAAATTTCATGCGTAAGGAAAATAATGGAAACACGTTGAAAGTAAACCTAATTCCAAGCTACACAAGGTGATAGCAACATAGAAACACCTTACAACTGAACTTCTGTCCACCTTTATCAGATTATAGTCCATGCAGCTCATCTGAACTGGGACTCACTTAAATAAACAAGTTGAGCACACCAACTATAATAATACAAACCCAACATTAGTAATATTTTGCAGGGGACCTAACTAATTTAAGTGTCATCACCTAATTGAGATGACCACACTAATCCAACGAAAACAACAATTGGAATCAACCTTTTCTTTACACAAAGCACAAATCATCACCTAATATGGCTAGTAAAAGTTGTAAAACTAAAATAGCTTATGATATTCCTGAAATGATCGTCATGTAATTCAAGAACAAAAGCAGGTAGTAATCAAAATAATGACACGGTTCTGCTTACAGCTAGGAGTTGTCAACTTGAGGGTGCGGAAGCAGATGTCGTAGAGGGCCTCGTTGTCAAGCACCATGCACTCGTCGGCGTTCTCCACGAGCTGGTGGACTGAGAGCGTGGCGTTGTAGGGCTCCACCACCGTGTCCGACACCTTGGGCGACGGGAACACGGAGAACGTCAGCATCATTCGGTCCGGGTACTCCTCCCTAATCTTGGAGATCAGCAGCGTGCCCATGCCGGAGCCAGTGCCGCCACCCAGCGAGTGGCACACCTGGAAACCTGAACACGCGGACGCACAGGGACAGAATTCTGTTACCGTGCCCCATGGAAAGAATTCAACAAACGGTTCTTGAAGGAGAAAGGGGTGATACCTTGGAGGCAGTCACAGTTCTCGGCCTCCTTGCGGACGACGTCGAGGACGGAATCGATGAGCTCGGCGCCCTCGGTGTAGTGTCCCTTGGCCCAGTTGTTGCCGGCACCGGACTGGCCGAAGACGAAGTTGTCGGGGCGGAATATCTGGCCGTATGGCCCCGTGCGGACGGAGTCCATGGTGCCGGGCTCCAGGTCCATGAGCACGGCGCGCGGCACGAACCGGCCGCACGACGCCTCGTTGTAGTATACGTTCACGCGCTCCAACTGCAGGTCCGACGTGCCGACGTACCTCCCCGTTGGGTCGATGCCATGCTCGTCGCACACCACCTCCCAGAACTTGGAACCGATCTGGTTCCCGCACTGCCCACCCTGGATGTGCAAAATCTCCCTCATCTTGTCCTTACCTGCAGAATCGCCAAGTAAAGTCGCGTGAGACCGCTTGAAATTGAAATGCTAAAATCAGAGCACGGAGCAGGGCATGAACAAGACCAAAAAAAATCCCTAAACAAATGAATCAATCCGACCAAAAAAATTCACCGGAAAGCGAAACGAAAGACTTGTTGCAGAATTTACCTCCAATCACGGGGAGGAAATTTTGGGAAAGATTGGGATTGGACTTCGGAGGGAGTGAGGGTGTTCTTGAGGAGGCCGAAATGGGGGTGGTTTTTTTATAGCGGCTCGTGGGGCTAGGGTACCGGATCGGACGGCCCAGGCGGTTTCCCTCCAAGGATGCGCGATGGGAGATGGTGACCGTTGGATGGTTGTATCGGACGGTTCCGCGCGTTGTCCCCGGGGGTCGTGCGGGCTTTTGGATTTTGAATTTTTTTTCGGGGTTTGAAGCGGGGCCCGGGCTGGAATGACGGATGTGCCCTCACCGTGGTTGTGAAGCAAGGAATTGAACACAAATACAGTCTAAAAAAATCAGACCAGACGAGTGTTTAAACTGAAAAAAAAACAAAAATTATACTTCGATGGTTTGGTTTGCCGGAATGATCCCTCGTGTAATTGAATTGGCGAAAATTTGAGGAACCGGATAGTGCAATATTATGATACAAAATACTTCTTATTTTGTATATTTTACTAGACTTGATAATGGTGTGTTTGGTTGAGCGGTAGATTCTGAAAAAACTGTTCTGAGCTGTAGAAAAGCTGAGAAGTTGTTTGATTGAAATAGTTATGGATTTATATTTTAGTAGTTCATGATATTTATTTACATTATTAATGTGTAAATTTACACGTAAATCATTCTAATCATGAAATTTTGTAATGTTTATGTTAAAATTATACATTTTTAAATTATATTAAAATGATATATTTTACTAAAATTTCACTTTTTCAAACTTTACATTAACTGATATGTTTTAATAACGTGATAGATAATATTCATTTAAAGTTGAATTGAAAAGCTGTAAAATCTGGATTATACTAACTTTCAAATTTATATTACGAGAATCTGTAGATTCTGGAAAAATTGAGTGACCAAAAAATTATTTGGTTAAGATTTCAGCTTCCGAACCAAGAAGTTGATTCAAAAATTTGGACAAAATAAATCCTAAGTCTAATAGGATAGAAAACATGTACATGGACTTAAGAGTATATTTATTTTATATTTTTATACATAAATAGTAAAGTTTGTTAAATAGTTTAGATTCGAGTAGGCTGTGAGTTTGTGACATTATAATACGTGTAAAGTTGTATTTTTGTAACATATTCGTGTACATATTTTTCTATCAACGTGCAGTTTACTGTTTCCATAATAAAATAATATAAAATAAATATATTACTGATAAAAACCGGTCAGAAGATGAACTGATAATCAGTTTGCCCACCAATCCTGTTTTTATTGATTCAAGACAGGGCACGGCGATTTTAATTTTGAGGATTTTAATTTTGAGGGTTTAGGTAGAAATGAATAGAAAGTCAACAAGTATATTAGAGTTAATAGTAAAATAGCAAGTCAATTTAAATATAAGACTTGCTATTACTTTGAATAGCAAGTACAATAGAGATGCTCGTGAATAATTTCATTTAGCTCGTGAATTAAACACATATTGTCCACTTTTTAAAACTAGATGAGATGATTGTATCCAGTTTTGTCTAACCAACCAAACACTAGCTAAAATCAGTGATGAGTCTGGTCTTTGCTCTATCATGTATTGTGTTCTACTACCTGTCACAAGAGCCTGAATTTTTGTTTTATACCTATTTGTAATGGAGTAATGGAGAGTCTTATAATCTAAAATAAATCTAAATCATCAATTAGATATCAGATGTCGTTTGTTTTGAATCACCCTTGCTTATCTTGTTGATTCGAAAACACAATCAACCATAGTTCCATCCAGTACTATTTTTTTATATCTAAACTAGTAATGTTGAAGAAATTGTAGTTTTTGAACTTCAAGGCGAAAGATTTTGAAATCAATAACATTTATCTGCCATTAATCCTTAAACAACATTGTCAGGACAGACTAGTTTAGAGCAATTAGAGCTTAAGCTATAAACGTTCTCCTCAAAATCCTATTGAAATTTAATCAAAATTTTAATGTTATGCACTAATTAGCTATGTTTAGTTTAGCTTAGTCCTAGACATAGTTTTTGCTCCACCTATGGTAAGGTGCTGGAGTTTAAATGGTTTTTTGTTAATGTATCGAAACTGCATCATATCTAAAAGAGTGATACTGATATTGTAAATTATCGATTTTTTCCATACACCTTGTAAATTGCAAACACAAAAGAAATAATGATTGTGCCATGAAATCATTATAGTGTAGAATAGCATTTACACCTATAGTGTAGAATAGTGTTCCCGTATATATATATATATATATATATATATATATATATATATATATATATAAATGCTATCCTACACCATGTGTGTAGAACAACTATTCTACCGAGAAATTTACTACTGAGAAAAAAATAATACTCAATTATTATTCTACTGAGAAAATCTACTACTAAAAGTAGTCGGTGTAGAATAGCATTCTACACCCGTGGTGTAGAATAGCATTTATATATATATATATATCCAGAACAAGCGACCTTGAAAGTTGAAACCATGAGTAATATAGTCGTAAGTCGTAACTCTATGCATACTTCGTTTTAAACCTCTCAATAGTACACGTAGTTATTTATCATACAATTTCACTAAAATATCTAAACGGAAATAGCGTCACTTGCTCTTGGTAGAACAGTAGAATGTTGTGCTGCAGTTGCATATGATTAACAGTTGGGTCATTTTAGTGATTAAAATTTAAGCTTCAAACTACCCCTTTTTACATGTTCTTATTCATTCATCATTTAATATAGAACCCTCCAACTTTGAGTCAAAGCTCAGCCGATGATTTTCAGGTAGACAGGTACTACATCCAAACCGAAAAAAATATTTTTACCGCTTCAATCTTATTAAAAAAACTTACTTTTACATTCTTATATACTCAGTTCATAAATTAAGAAATTTTATTTATTCAGTGACTCTTACGTACTTACTTATTACCTATCACTTTTTAGTTTCTTATTGATATTTTTTTTTTAAAATTGTTCCTCAACCAATGAAAACTATATTAAAAAAAGGAATTTCACCATCCTTCCTTAGAAGTACCAAATTTTGGTCATTCATCATATTTATCTAATAGTTGAGATTAATATAGCATTTCCTAGTAATTAATGGGTGTAAAATGGTATCTCTTGAACTGAAAGGATATTTTCATATTTTTGGATATGTATCTTTTGTGTGCGGGGAGGGGGCAACACGGTTGGTGGGGAGCCGACGGGTCACCAGCGGGTGGCGGCGGGACCTGCGAGGAGGCAATGGGGCAGCAGGATCTGTGTGTGTGCGAGGAGGCAAGGTGACGGTGAGGCTACGGGGCAACGACAGGGCACCGGGAGCGGGGCGGTGGTGACGACATATTCCATTTTTTTCCAATCACATCTCTATCAAATCAACAATAAAATTTGATTTAATACCTCTCAGTGTACCTGATGGTACTTTCTTAAATATGGAAAAAGTCCTCATAAAAAACTGCAAACTGTGATGTTCCTCAATAATTCAGACACTTGAGCAAATTGTTGTGGCGCAGTCTTTCAAACGAGATTTTTTGTAGTCGGCCTCGCCGATTGCGAGGATAGTCGTCCCCTCCACACCATCAGATTTCAATCTAACGGGTGTCAGAGTGGAACCCACCTCCACAGTATGGAGAGGCACCTCCACAGTGCGGAGGGGGTTCCGCACCATCAGATCGTGTTAGATGACACGGATCTCGACTGCAGAGTCGTCGGAGGGAACGGGAGAGGGGAGAGGATTCGGTTCCGCTGTCTTTCAGCGCAGTGGCAACTGAAAGTCTGAAACCCACACCCATCCACCGAGAGACCAAGACAAGATAATAATGTGTGCATGCATGCACAACCAGAGAGGTGACACTACATTTTTCCAGCAACCACTGAAAGGTGGCAAGTAGCAGCAGCAGTAAGGTAGTATGCAACCAGGCAACCCAATTAGCTCGCGGATCACTGTCTTATCTTTGCGTGTTTCTTGGTTCAGGAATCGATCGCTTCTGGTATCCGATCTCTGATCCCTCACCTCTACATGATCCAGACATGTTATTCTCTTATTCCAGTCCATGTTGCAATCATGCAATCAGTGTATTGATTAGCAGCAATAACAATGAGCCTACGTACTATGACAAGCTGTACCTCACATGCATCTTTGCAAGCATACAAAAAACTGGTCTATCTGGATTATGTATGGTCAGCATCTGCACTGCTTTGCTCCTTGGCTTCATGTAGTGAGCCCAGCAGTGAGCCCTATCTGATCGCAAGTAAGTCGCGAGTAGGATCCTTTCTGTCTTGTGTTGATATATGCTGCCGATCCCTATCGGTCCATCACCAATTCACCATCAGCAGCGTACCTGCACCATGTGGCGCGCTGTTCATTCGCGGACGGCGCGGGGTACCCTGCATGTTCGGCTGCTCGCCCAACCTGTGGCCTGCTTGGCACTGGCAACAAACGACCAGGTATCAGTGATCGATGCAAAAGTATACGGCGTCAGAAACGAGCGCATGCCCGGTCTATGTAAAACCGGGTTCTTGATCCGATTGCTCACAACTCAAAGCAATCATGCATGTTTCCACCTGGGATCCTGACCAGATGCTCTCGTCGACAACCAGCCGATCGATCTATCATCTGTGTTAAGAACTCACATTTGAATTCATTACCAGTCCCGCTGCAACGCACATAGTACACCTAGCAAGAATTTGAGTTGTTTTGTCACATTGCCGATTTGCACCTAATGAGTTGCCTTGTCCTCTCATGGGGATCATTGACTGATCCATCACACCTTTGTCGATCATAATCAGTTCGTGGGCTTTAGGGGAATTTTTTTAACATAATGAAAATTGTTGACACCTTCCGATCGAGCCCCAGGGCTCATTTGGAAAACAAGATTTTCATATGAATTAGTTTAATTCCCATAAAAATCCTTTAAAATTCTTTTGTTTCAAAGAAAAAGAAAGCCTTGCTGGAATAATTGGACTGAAATCCTCGGCAGATTGAAATAGTTAGGGTGGGTTCACTATGCTCCATGTAACATGGTAGGTAACCCAAACGGCATTAGCATTTCCATGAAATGTTAATGTGTTACGGAGTGCTTTGCTACTCATGTTAGAGTTTGAACTCTGCTGGTTTGGGGATGCCTATTCGATCTGGACGCTTAATAACTCAGTTCGTGGCGCGTTTTAAATACGGAAATAATAGCCTGAATTATTAAAATGCATGGTTAATTAAATATTACATATTATAAAAATATTTGGTATTACTTTCATTGTTTTTTAAATTAAATAATAGAATATAACAAATACAGTAATATCGTTTTTTTTCAAAAAAAAAAACAAATCTAGCTTGGCAGGCCATACGTGGTGTATTTGATTTAACTTTTTCAATCACTTTTGGATGGAAAACTGAAAACTAAATCAAACAGATGTAAATAATATCTAATTTTTCTAGATGATACATATTTTCGATGCACAAATAAAAAATTAGAATACGTTAGTTTCCATAAATTCTCACAATTATATTCGTGGAAATTATCCACCGTATGTACATATTGTTGAAGTGTTATCTTGCCTCAAAAGGCGTGCTGCCTTTTGTGGAAAGCAGCGGCAGCAGTTGCTGCAGCCACTTAATGCGACTTTTCGCATACTGTAGCAGCGTGGCGCAGGCGGCATGCAGGAGGCGCGCAGGGGCGACAGACGGCAGGACGACACGACGCTTTAGTGAAACAACGTGACAGTTCCCAAACGATGCGTTCATTACGAAGCAACGCGATTTTTAGTTTACTATAAATACATCTGTACACTGTACTTTGAATTAATCAATAAAGAATCAGTTCTCTTTTCTTAACACGTTATCAGACACACGCTTAACCAGCAGTTTTAGGCAAAAAGGTACGAAAAGCTTCAGTTTTTCAATTTTCTCGCAGGGATGGCTTCCTCCTCCGCCGGATGGAGCACCCACGCCGGCACCTCCCGTGCCTCCGCCGCGCCGGCATGGCGCGCCCGCGCCGTCGCCGCTCCGGCAACACCGGCCTGGCGCGCCTGGGCCGCCGTCCCGCCGCTGCAAGGCGCGCCCGCGCCGCCTCCACGCCGCTCCGCCTCCGCGGTTCCGCGCCGCGCCGCTGAATCCACGCAGCCGCGCCGTGCCGCTGCCTCCACCGAGCCGCGTCGCGCCTGCGCCGCCGCCTCCGCGCCACCGTGCCCCGCCGCAACCTCGCTCTTTCCGAGCCGCGCTGTCGCCGCCGCGATGTTTCCACGCCGCGCCGCCCTCGCGCCGCACCGCTGCCGCCCAGCGCGTCGCTGCCGCACGACCCTCACACCACGCTGCCGCCGCCCGTTCTTCGCGCCACGCTGCCGTCGCACGGGCTAGGCGCCCCGCCGCCAGTATTTTGCAGCATGCAGCCACCCGCTCTTCATGGCACGCCGCCACCTGCGCTCCACGCCATGCCATCGGCCATGCACCTCCGTGGAACACCACCCCCTACTATAGCTGCTAGGCGAGCTTGCAATGCATATGATTGGAATAATATACTACTATCCGGTTTTCAAGCAACACTGCCAACTCCAACGGAGTCCCCACAGCCAACTCCTCTGTCATATATACCTATACCAGGGCTTTCACCTACTACAACGACAGAGAAGAAGGAGGATGGAGTGTACACCTACGCTCCCATGGAGGACTACATGGCATTCCTCACAAGTGGTCCATCAGGACCACCTATCTATGACTAGATCTTAAAATGTTGTTTACATTTCTGCCATTGTTTGTGTTATTATATGTGTTGTAACCCTATTGTAATAATGCAGAAATATTACTTGTCTACTGAATATATGCATGTTCTATACATGTATTTTAAGCATCAACTTCAAAAAAAAGCTAAATATTGATGACTATTACTCAAACAAAAGTTGGATTAAAAATATGACATTAAGATTTTGGATACGACTACAACGATTAATATTATCCGCCTCAATTAAACGGTTTTTCGTATCACAAGAAGCAAAATCATTTGCCCAAATCATTTGGTGATTACCTTTAATATTAAAATACCAACTTGTTTCTATAAAATAAACTATATATGTTGTTTAATCCATCGGGAATATTACACAACATATTAATGGTAAATCATTACCTATTATTAAAAAGTCATCTACACTATGTGTTATGCATAATTAGCATTTTTTACAACATTTATATTTATTTACTCTCTTAGTAAATTAAAATATGTCTCTACATGTAGGACATGGCTGATATTTCAAAGAAATAATTCCCTGAACTTGCTTTAGATGGTAGTAATTATTTGACATGGGCACAAGATGTTAAAATAAATTTAATAGCCCGTCGATGTATTAATACCATTATGGATCTAATACCAAATGAACCTGAGATCCCGGACTACAACAAATACGCCACACTCCATTTTCTGCGCCATCATCTACACTCAGATTTAAAATCTGAATATGTGATGGAAGAAGACCCCCTTGCTCTATGGAAATCCCTTAAAGATCGATATGAGCACCAGAAAAATGTCATATTACCCGAAGCCCAACGCGAGTGGTCACTAATTCGCTTTCAAGATTTCAAATCAGTAGCAGATTATAATTCCGTCGTACATAAAATCTGCTCTAAATTGAAATTTTGTGATCAACCTGTTTCAGAAGAAGCAATGATCGAAAAAAAATTATGTACTTTCCATCCAACATTCTGGGTATTGCAACAGCAATATCGCCAACAGAAATATACAAAGTATTCTGAGTTAATATACACATTACTTCAGGCGGAGAAGCATGATGAACTTTTGATGAAAAATCATCAAATCGCCCAACAGGCGCAACTCCTCTTTCTGAAGTACATTTTAACTCTCAGCGTACTAAATTTCATAGCAACAAACGGAATAAAAACTTTAAGGGAAAGTCAAATTTTCAAAATAACGGGCATGGGTATAAGACAAATAAAGGGAAAAGTCCATTTAAGGACAATCCTAAAGACAAATATGAAATTTGTCAAAGGTGTGGATGTACGAATCATCGTACTAATAAATGTAGGATCCCAAAGCATTTGGCTGAACTTTATCTAAAGTTTGGTAAGAATAAGCAAGTTCATCGGAATAAATTTGAGACGCACTTCAATGAACAACAAGTCAACGACTTACCTGCGGGACCTTCTCAAAGCGTCCATCAAAATAAAGTTCGAAAGAAGGAGCAAGACCCATCCAATATCGACAATATGATAGTCGAATATCACACTGAAGATATATATGGGGATCTCAAATAAATTATACATATTTCATATGTAAATAGCCAATTAAGAACTATAAATGTTGTATAAATATAAACATATATTGTAATATGTATTTGACATGTTATTATAAACATCATATGTATATATATATATGTAGATATTATATCTCTTTATCTCAATTTTTTTAGTATTTATCATAATTATTTACGGGATTTTACAATAAATAGAAGATGAGGAAATTTGTTTAGTAGATAGTGGCTCTACAAACACAATTCTACGTGAGCTTAAATATTTCCAAAATCTTCATAAGAAATATGGAAATATCATGACTATCGCTGGACGCGATGCATTAATTGTAGGCTCAGGCCGAGCCACGATTACGCTCCCAATGGGTACAAAGTTAATAATTGAGTATGGACTCCTGTATCCCGATTCAACTCGTACATTGCTTAGGTATAAAGACATCCGTCTAAATGGCTACCATATTGAAACCCAAACTGAAAATAATGTAGAATACTTATTTCTCACCAAATCCAACGGATTAAACAAAGAGATACTTGAGAAATTTCCTTCATTTTCATCTGGTTTATACTACACATACATAAAACTCGTATCACATGTTGCGTTTAAAATAATTTTTCAAAATCTTGATAAATTCAAGACTTGGCACAATCGCCTTGGTCACCCCGGAATAGGGATGATGAGAAAAATTATTAGCAACTCCATAGGTCACAATATTAATCTTGCAAGATTTCCTGGATCATCCAATTTTACATGCACTGCATGTGCCACGGGAAAATTAATTTTAAGACCATCATATCTTAAGATTAAAAATGAACAAATCAGTTTCCTTGAACGCATTCAAGGAGACATTTGTGGTCCTATACAACCATTATCCGGACCATTTAGGTACTTTATGGTGCTCATAGATGCATCCACACGATGGTCCCATGTATGTCTCTTATCTACAAGGAACCATGCATTTGCAAAATTAATGGCTCAAATTATCAAATTAAGAGCTAGCCATCCTGAACATAGGATAAAATCCATTAGGATGGACAATGCCGCTGAATTTAGCTCACGAGCATTTAATGATTATTGTATGGCTCTAGGTATCAATCTAGAACACACGGTACCTTATGTTCATACCCAAAATGGGCTTGCTAAATCTCTAATCAAGAGAATAAAATTAATTGCGAGACCACTTTTACATAATTGCAAATTACCAACCTCGTGTTGGGGTCATGCGGTCTTACACGCCATATATTTAATACAAATTAGACCAACTGCATATCATGTAACATCCCCATTACAATTAGTACGTGGAAATCAACCAAGTATTTCCCATCTGCGAATATTCGGTTGCGCTGTATACGTACCGATATCACCACCACAGCGTACCTCTATGGGTCCCCATAGAAAATTAGGCGTATATATCGGGTATCATTCACCGTCAATTATCAAATACCTTGAACCCCTAACAGGGGATTTATTTACTGCCCGGTATGCTGATTGCATCTTCGATGAAGATAATTTCCTGGCATTAGGGGGAGATTTGTACCATAATAAATGCCAGGAATTTGATTGGAACGCCACTGGTTTTCAATCATTAGACCCATGTACTGTAGAATCCGAGCAAGAAGTTCGGAGAATAATAAATTTGCAACAACTTGCAAATAACCTGCCAAACGCATTTACTAATTATAAGGGTGTCACAAAATCTCATATTCCTGCAGTTAATGCACCAGAAAGAGTTGAAATACCTCATCAAGCAACTCAACTCCCAAATCCTAAGATCAGGGGGAGAGATCTGGTTGCAACTGATGCTTCTCAAAAGCAATCTAAAAAACAAAGTAAGATATCTTCTAAAACAGTAAATGAAATTCAACCTCATGTTGAAAGACACCAGACGGATGATTCTCATCCTAAATCTAGCATAGATGGGTGCACCAATACAAATGCTAAACCATCAGAAATGACTAACTCTATTAATATGGGAAATACTCAAGAGTTAGAAGAAATATCCACAAATTATATTAATTCAGGAGAATCTTATAATAGAAAGACTACAATTGTCGACATATATTTTTCCTCAAGTATAGCTAAAGACCTCGAGGAAGATCCAGAACCTAAGACCATGGCAGAGTGCCTTAAGTGCTCAGACTGGATCAAATGGAAAGAAGCTATTGAGGCAGAATTAAGCTCGCTAAGGAAAAGAGAGTTATTTACATCAGTAATACCTACTCCTCAAAATGTTTTCCCCGTTGGATCGAAATGGGTTTTTGTTCGTAAACGAAATGAAAACAATGAGGTGGTGAGATACAAAGCGAGACTTGTAGCATAAGGGTTCACGCAGAGACCCGACATCGATTATGATGAAACATATTCTCCGGTTATGAGTGGAATAACTTTCCGATATTTAATATCATTGGCAGTACAAATGAATTTATCTATGTAGTTAATGGATGTTGTGACCGCATACTTATATGGGTCATTGGATTCAGATATTTATATGAAAGTCCCTAAAGGACTTGATACTCCAAATCCAAATATAAATCGCAACAAATTTTGTGTAAAATTACAAAAGTCACTCTATGGCTTAAAATAGTTGGGTAGAATGTGGTACAACCGACTAAGTGAATTCCTACTTAAGAAAGGTTATTCTAACAGTGATGATTGCCCTTGTGTATTTATTAAAAGATCCATCACTGGATTTTGTATTATTTCAGTGTATGTTGATGATCTCAACATCATTGGAACTACACAAGATATAATAGAAGCTAGCAATCATCTTAAGACAGAATTTGAAATGAAGGATTTAGATAAAACTAAATTTTGTTTGGGTTTACAACTTGAACATCTTCCATCAGGAATATTAATTCACCAATCTGCATATATTGAAAAAAATATTGCAAAAGTTTAATATGGATAAATCATATCCATCAAAGACCCCAATGGTCGTTCGATCTCTAGAAATGGATAAAGATTCATTCCGACCTAGGGAAGAAGGTGAAGAACTATTGGGACCTGATGTTCCATATTTAAGCATAATAGGAGCACTTATGTATCTAGCAAATTGTACAAGACCGGACATTGCATTTGCAGTAAATTTGCTAGCTAGACATAGTGCGACACCAACTAAAAGACATTTTGTTGGAGCAAAACAAATCTTAAGATATCTAACTGGAACAAGAGATCTTGGTTTATTCTATCATAAAAATCAAGACTTATCCATGATAGGATATACTGATGCTGGGTATATGTCTGATCCACATAATGCCAGATCACAAACAGGATTTGTTTTCCTATATGGAGGTACTGCCATTTCATGGAAATCCTCGAAACAAACTCTTGTTGCTACATCGACTAATCATTCTAAAATTATAGCTTTATATGATGCTTCACGAGAATGTGTATGGATTTGAAGAATGATTAATCATATACAACAAACATGCGATGTTAGTTCATCAGAATCACCCACAATTATCTATGAAGATAATGCTGCATGTATCGGCCAGATGCAAACTGGTTACATCAAAAGTAATATAACTAAGCATATTGCCCCTAAACTGTTTTTTTCCACATGAATTACAAAAGAATAGGGAAATAACAGTTTTACAAATAAAATCATGTGAAAATCTAGCAGATTTATTCACAAAATCGCTACCAACCTCGACATTCCAAAATATGTTAAAGGAATAGGGATGCAAAGACTACGTGATTTGCAAAATTCAGAGGGAGTCATTTTATAAGATATGCTCTATTTATGATCATCAGATCATATTAAGTTATACTATTATTTTTTATAAAATTACTCTCAAAATTTCCTAATAAAGATTGTTGGGGTAATCAAAACATATGATATTAATCATATAGTTTAAAGTTCGATTAAGGGGGAGTGTTGCAGTGTTATCTTGCCTCAAAAGGCGTGCTACCTTTTGTGGAAAGTAGCGGCAGCAGTTGCTGTAGCCGCTTAATGCGGCTTTTCACATACTGTAGCAGCGTGGCGCAGGCGGCATGCAGGAGGCGCGCAGACGACGGGCGCAGGCGCGACAGACGGCAGGACAACACGACGCTTTAATGAAACAACGTGACAGTTCCCAAACGACGCGTTCATTACGAAGCAACATGATTTTTAGTTTACTATAAATACATCTATAAACTGTACTTTGAATTAATCAATAAAGAATCAATAAAGAATCAGTTCTCTTTTCTTAACACTAGTCAGAGGCCTGTGCTTTGCAACAGAATCTTATTCTATAATAGGGTTTTTGCGTAAAATTCATGTTTCTACATGATTTTTTCAGAAATCTAAGGGTTTTTATTTCCGCGCAAAATATATAAATTAAAATACTGAAATATAAATACAGTTTTTTTCTTGTTTTTTATTTTTATTTTTTATTTTTATTCATTTTCCTTTTTCTTCTTTTTCTTTTTCTTCTTTTTTCTTTTTCCTCTTTTCTTCTTTTTTTTTTCTCACGCAGCCAAGCGCTTGCTGCGCGCGCGTGGAGGGTGGAACAGCGGCGCACTTGGGACGGTTACAGGGCGCCGGGCCGGTTCGGGCACCGGTTTTTATAGGGTATAAATTTTGATTGGTTTTTTGTGAGAAGTGGAGAGGCAGTACAGGCATATCATTCGGACTGTTGCGGTTAATCTCATAAACAACGCCGGAGCAGACGCCTCCTCATTGAACAGTCGTGTCCCTTGCCTCAAGCGTTGCACCTGTTCACTCCATTGCAACCGTTGACACTGTTTCATTTAACTATAAATACATGTAAACTCGAATCAATAAAGACTACTTGTTCACTCTCTCATTTTGTGTGTTCAATCTTCTGTGTTCAATCTGTATCATCTTTGTTCTTGCGTTCTCGATTTGTAATACGTTATCAGCACGAATGCTCTATTGCGAATCAAGGTCAAAGAGAACAACAAGAACATACAAGAAATCTCAAGAACAAAAGGAAAAAAACCAGAAGAACAAACGACACAAGTCATTCATCAAATTGTGTATGGTCTTCAACCTTTTTTCCTTTTGTAAACACATTTTGTAAACACAGTACAGTCCGAACCGCGCCGGTCGCCGGTCCACAAGACGCCGCCCAATGGCGGCTCCCTCCGTGACCCGCGCCCCTCAGCGCCTGGACCCCGCCACGGCACAAGGCGCGGTCTATCGCTCCATTCGCGCCTCGGCGCGCGCCGGTCACCGACCCTCGCCCGCGCCGATAGCCCCAAGCGGTGCTCCTCCGCGTGGCCTGACACCCGCCGGTGACTCCCCAGCGGCACGCACACCGGCCCTAGCCATCGCAGCGCACGAAGCCTCCACCGCCCGGTGCAGTCGGCCTGCGCGGCACACGGTAGCAGCCCAGCAGTGGCACATGGTGGCGGCGGCAAGACACCCAGACGGCGATGGCGGAGGCCAAAATCACTACTAGCGAGGGCGTGCAGACCACCAGAGGCGGCTGCGGCAAGGATAAGAGGAGGCAGCGGCTTGGAGGCAGTTGGGGTTGGAAGCCTAACTGTACAAATTTATACCCTGTCTAATGGGCTAAAAGGCAGCCCATTGGTTCTATAAATCTGCCCCACGTAGCCCGAAGCCCCAAGAGCCCATTGCTGCGACGGCTAGCTAGGCTAAGAGCGTTTGTTAGTTTTTTCTCTTTAAAACTAAATAATTGCTTATATACGTACGAAATTGACTTAATACAATTTAGCCCATAATCATTTTATTCCACGCATGGATCAAAATGGGATGTAGTTCTGGCCATGGCCAATCACATAATCATCAATTATGTTACATATATATTCATGGCAATGCAAAATTAATCTCTATTTTGAAATAAAATTCATCACATTTTATTTCGATGTTAGCAATATACAAATAGTACGCATGCACTATAATAATTTTAGGAACTATAATGTGCCTCATGCATAGTGATTATCCTCAAATAAATCCGAATTTTTGGATAAAAGTCTACACCTTTTTAGGTGATTACCATAAAATCCATTTTAAGTTTGGTATGTATAAAGTGATACATTTGTATTACTAGGAGATCTACACCTTATTGTTCATACGGTGATTATCTTTCATGAGCATACTCAATTCATATTCGGATTCAATTAGGCTTACACTAATTTAGAGATTACCTAATTCATTTATTAAAAATTGGTCATACACGAGGTAATACATTGTATTGCCATGGGATTTTTTTACTCCTCAAAATGCGTATCCAATTAGAAAATGAATTTTCAAAGGTCTACTCTATATTAGTAAAGTGGATTCTTATCGTTATTTCAAATTTATGAGATTATAATATGTTTACATTCAAGTTTCCTTGATTTTACATATTCAAATTTATGCATTAAGGTGTAGGATCAATGGTCAGAAAAAAGTTTGATCATCTCACTCATAGTGAATCCAATTTTCCTACATTGGCTATGGATATCATAATGAATCTACCAGTACACGGATTTTTTTATGCTCTCACTGCATTTAATCCAGATAATGAGCTTATCCTAGATACATACATAGTTGGAGTCTTATACATTATAAGGAACTATATTCACCTCAACCTCAAGTCTGAATAGGCGTCGAAATTCATATAAATATGGTTACTCTTCAAATGCTATGAACATAGATCAATAGTCTTCTCTACGACTATCTATTATTATAACCATCTATTAGTCTTTAAAATTATAGATGAGTTCAATCATGTTGATAATATTTGCTTAAAACTTCAGTTTTATGACTTGAAACCTCAGTAGTAGAGTCAGGCAAATATAATCGTAAAGAGTTATCATAAGCCATATGGACACTTCAACAAATTTCTTAGTCCAAATATGACAACAATGTAGTCATAATCATACTTCTAAGAAATATAAGATCCTAAATAATTGGTGAATTTGTATCTTATCCGTGGAACATGGACACACTACTAAAGAGAGAAAATATAAAGCACACTTCATCTCCCATATACATGATGTAAGTGGTTCGAACTCTCACAAGGAAGATATAAATACCACTTACACTATACATCAGGGGGAGAATCTCTCAGCATAATAACATGATCGTGGAACATATCACCAATGATCTATATGGAGACTTTAATTAGGATCCATGCAAATATATATTTAGATACTTCGCTATCTATCAATTTCTAAGGGATAATTAGTATTAAAGACAAGAAATTATCATGAATTGGTTCAAATAAACATCATTGGTACATAATAGATATGCAAAGATTCTATATATTTGCTAGAATTTTCATACAAAAATTCTTACATATAGTTTCTACGGGAATTGGTACAATAAAAGAAGAGATGTATTTTATGGACAATGGTACCACAAACTAATACTTAGTGAAAAAAATTATTTCTAAAGTCTCATCAAAAGACAAGGAAATATTTTAAAAATCGCATGACGCGATGTAATAATTGTTGGCTCACATAAATGCCATAAATTATTCTATCTATGAGTACTCAAGTTATAATCTTGGATAACAATTTATCTAGATTCAACTCGTACTTCACTAAGTCATAAAAATATCCGTTAAAATGGTTTTCATAATGAAACCTGTACCAAAAAAAGAGACACTTCTCTTTATCTAAGATAACGGATATAATAAAGTGATACTTCAATAAGTATCACCTCTTCTACATAATTATACTACATATTCATCAAACCCGTACCACATGCTGCATATCAAATATATTTTTTAGAATGTCAAAACATTCTAGATTACGTATTTTCACCTTAATCATCCTAACATTGGATGATACGGAAAATTACTAGCAATTCTATTGGTCATAATTTAAATAATATTGCATTTCCTCAATTATTAAAATTTTATGTGCACCACATGTGTCATAGGGAAAATAATTCTAAGGCCATCAAATTAAAAGTTCATCTAAAACCATTTAAATTTCTTGAACACATTCAAGAAGACATACATGGTACTATACAACCATTTATCGATTTATTCTGATATTTTATGGTTTTAATAGATTCATCTGTTATATGATCTTATATGTGTCTATTATACACATAAACCATGTATTTGCCACAATTATATCAAATTTATTGGTTGTGAACTCATTACTTAGAACATCGAATTCAATCAATTCGAATGAACAACAATTACAAAATCTTCCTTGCGTGCCTTCAATCATTATTGTAAGGCCCTAGGAATTCAAATAATTTTGTCCTATATGTTCACACTCAAAATGGCTAAGTAGAATATTTAATAAAGAGGATTAAGCATATTATTATATCATCATTATAGAACTGTAATTTACCAACTCAATGTTGAATCATATAGTTTTACACGCTGCATAAATGATTCAGTTACAACTAATTGAATATCGAACTTCCCTTTATAAATAGTACGTTGAAATTCACTAAGTATTTCCCATCTGCGTAAGTTTTGGTTGCACTACAAATGCACCATTCTCACCACCATAGCATACATTAATGGGTATACACAGGAATTTGGGATCTATATTGAGATACCAATATCCGTCAATCACAATGTCTCTCAAACCTCTCTCAAGAGGATCTATTTATTACCCAGTATGCCTACATTCAATGAGGTACATTTCCAGGCATTAGGGGGAGAATTCAAGTACCAGTAAAAATACTAGGAAATCAATTATAATGTTCAAAGACATTATTACATTGACACCTCAAATCCACGTACTCATAAATTTGAAATTCAAATTCAGAAAATCATCAATTTGCAACATATTGCAAATAACCTGCCAAATACATTTCCTAATGACAGAAATGTCACAAAATCCTATCACCTTGCTAGGAATATACCAGAAAGAATAGAGGTACCAAATAAAACTATTCAACTCCCTAATCAAACCGATAAGAGGAGAAGTATGGTTACCTACAAGTGTGAAGCTTCTTGAAAGCATAAAGGAACCCGTTGAATCAAATGTCCAATCATAAATTGAGACAAATTCTAAGGGTGATACTTCTCGTAGACGTACGAGAAAATAGAAGGATAAACTCCTAAACTAGTAAATGTAACTCAACCTAGCATTGAGAAACACCAAGTGGATTAACCACATCCATCTCCCGTATCAACAGTGCACTCAATATCTGATACTAGAACATCGGAACACCATGACGTCCTCATATTGGGAAATACAAAAACGTCAACCAACTAAGGTGTAAGAGATTTCATCAACTATCTCGAGTCTGGAGAAACATATAATTAAAAGACTACGATTGTCGACACATAATTCTCTGCATCAATTACTAAAAACCTCTAAAAGATCCGGATCCAATATCCATGGTCAAGTGAAAAAGCGCGCTCGGACTGGAACACGTAAAAGAGGTAATTCAAGTAGAGTTAGCCTCCCTCACAAATAAAAAGTATTATCATCACTAATACATACACCTCCAAAATCTTCCCTGTGGGTTTTCAAATATGTTTTCATCTATAAAATGGTATGAAAACCATAATGTGGTGAGACATAAGGTGAGGCTCGTAGCACAAGGGTTCCCGTAGAGATCCGAATTGATTTTCAATCAAGCATTCTCTCCAAAAAGAAGTGAAATCATTTTCCGATAAATTATATCTTTGGCAGTACAATCGTCTATCTAAATAATTGATGGACGTAGTGACTAATCCCTATGAGTCACTTGATTCAGACATAAAGGTTCTCATTGGAATCTAAAATTCTGAATCCAAATTCTAATGCAGCATATATTTTTGTAAAACTCAATAAGTCATTACATGACTTGAAACAGTCGGATAAAATTTGGTATAACCGACTCAATGAGTTCATTATAAAATGACTACTCAAATAATGATGATTGCCCATATGTATTCGTCAAGATATCTCCACTGGGATATTAAATTATATCTATGTTTGTTGACATCATCAACGACACTAATGATATCGATGAAGCACACAATCATTCAATGACGGAATTCGAGACAAAGGATTTGGTCTAAACCAAATTTTGTTTAGGTCTACAACTTAAACACCTTTACTCGAGTATTTTAGTACACTAAACCATATATATCCAGAAAACACCTATGGTCATTTGATCTCTACATTTAGAAAGATCAATTGAGACCTTAGGAAGAGATACAAGGATTGAAGGTTCCATATCTCAACATTGTTGGAACACTTATGTAATTTGCAAATTGCACTAGGCCTCATATCACATTTGCAAAGAAAATTACTAACTATACATAGTGTTAATCCAACCAAATATCATTGGTCTGGAGTCAAAAATATCTCCAAAGCGTCAAAGATCTTGATATTTTTCAATAATAAAAAAAATCAAGATCCAAATATAGTTGGATATATATATATAGATATTGACTACTTATTTAATCCCCAAAAGTAATATCTCAAATAAAGTTTCATATTCTTACATAATGGGACAACCATCCCATAGAAGTTTACATATAGTAAACTTTAGTGGCTACATCCACTAATCATTCTGAAATAATTTCATTATATGAAGCATCATGCAAACATGTATGATATCGCAGAATGATAAATCACATATAAGTCTTGTGTTATTGATTCCATTGAATCATTTATTATTATCTTTCAAGAGAATAGTGCTTGCATAGCACAAATATAGACAATTTCATATTTTGCAAGCTTTAGGGAGAGAATCTCCCTAAAGATTTAAACTGTACATATATTGTATTATACTCTTTTCTTATGAGTTTTATATACTTTCTCATAAAAGTTTTAATGAGGTAATATTTACACAAGATTATATATACCATATTCCTATTTTCCCTAAAAGGGTTTTTATAAGGAATATACAAAAGGTATATAAACTTTTCCATAAAAAGGTTTTACTATAAGTACAAATCATATGTTGTATCATTTTCTCCTTATTTTTCCTGCATGGTTTTAAAAGGAGTTTTAACAACATATTATACCATATTCCTTTCTATTTTTCCCATGTGATTTTTGAAGGAATATTCACATAAGGTTCAGGGGGAGAATTCTCTCACTCCATACCTTATTAAAGCATCATATTGTTCTTTTTTCTTTTTATGAGTTTTTCTTTTTCAAGGTTTCTCATATAAAGTTTTAAATGAAACAATATTAAACACAAATATATGTCATATTTCTAGTTTTCCTCATTGGGGTTTTTAGAGAAATATCAAAGACATATAATTGCTCTTTAAACTCTTCAGAGTATAAGATTGAGCGATAATTCTACATATTATTCCTCATATTTTCCCATAGGATTTTTGGGGGAATAATACCTACATTAATCTTTAAAATGGATTCGATTAAGAGGAAATGTTGCGGTTAATCTCATAAACAACGCCGGAGCAGACGCCTCCTAATCGAACAGTCGCGTCCCTTGCCTCAAGCGTTGCACCTGTTCACTCCATTGCAACCGTTGACACTGTTTCATTTACTATAAATACATGTAAACTCGAATCAATAAAGACTACTTGTTCACTCTCTCATTTTATGTGTTCAATCTTCTGTGTTCAATCTGTATCATTTTTGTTCTTGCGTTCTCGATCTGTAATACACGGACAAAACCCTTCATAGACAGGGAACGAGATCGTTGACTTTGAGCACCGGACGTTGTCTCAAGAAATCAGCACATCATGTTCCAATCCAATGGCTGCAGCATTTTCATCTGTTTTTTTTTCTTCTCTGGCTCACGACGTGTAGTATAAAAATACTTAGCATTTTTATTTTAGGCAGTTTTGATGCTAAATATTAACAGTAATTTTTTATATTATAATAAATTGTGAATAAGTGAAAATAATTTTTAAGATAAATAAACTTATATTATTTTAAAATTAAATAATCAATAGTTTTTCAACTTTATCCAAACTATATTTCACTATCCATTTTTTGTTCCAAAATTCTAACAAGTTTTACCCATTTAATATTTATTAACTATATCTAATTTCCTATACCTTTATAATATTATTTTTAATTAATTTACAATATTTAATAGAATTTTAATAGCAATAAACGATGTTTTATGTGCTAGTTATAATCTAGAGATTCTTAATATATGGACTTAGCTAAAACATGAACATGATATAATTATAGAAATGTTAAAAATATTAAAGCATGAACATGATTACTAATAAATAAAATTTATTATACACTAATTTTAATATTTCTAAAATAAAATAAGTTTATTTATCTTACAAATTATATAAGTTTGTTTATTTAAAAAATTGTTTTCACATATTCATAATCTATTATAATATAAAAATTACATCTAATATTTAGCATTACAAAATAAAAACACTAAGTATTTTGCAACTACGTGCGGTACGCCAGAGCAAAAAAAAAAGATGAAAAAGCTGCACTTCTTCCCTTTCAGTAATTTTATACATCGATGTATTTGTCGTTCAATTCATTACAAAAGTTGTATCTATCATTTATTTCTTGTTTAAGCATGTCGATCTTATTTTATGCAATGTATTGCTGCTGAGTAGACAGAGCAGTTCTGCTGTTCTTTTGAGAACCTTGATACCATGCTGCTCTAAAATCTAAATTAGTAAATTAGGGTCTTCATCTGAAAAATTATAACTTTGCTCTCATATCATTTCAGGTCAGAGATGAAATAGAACATCTTCTGGAGACATGGCACATCTGTATCTAACAAGGAAGCAATTACAAAACCAGCAAGTCCGAGGCTTTTATGTCATCGGCTAGCTGCTTCCGATAGCATTGTTCCTGGTCTTCTCAGGTTGAAGTCTAGTTTTCGGCGCAGCATGAGCATCGCTACTAGATGCATTCTGATAATGACGTGACGTGAAAGAATTAGGTGCGTTTGTTTTGCTCGATATTACTGTATGGGATAGGATCATTCCATTTTATCAGCTGTTTGGTTGAAGGGCAAAGGTGGATGAGATGATCCACGAGAGGAATATTCTTTCAATATGCTGGATGGAGAGATTTAAGAAATTTTTCTGGATGAGTTCATCCAACATTGGACGAGATGATGTGTCGTCTTCTGATTGGTTATTACACATTTAATTTTTTCGTTTATAAATATTCAAATGATTTTTACTCCCAAATTATTTATCCAATTTATGATCTAATTACATCATTGTTTTGATTATAATTTAATCTATAAAATAAGATCTCATATGATTATATTTTTGTTAAAAAATATATTTGACAAGTGGGTCCCACTAAATTTAACCTTATCTCATCCAAGTTGTATACATCTAACCAAACAAAAAATTGTCTCATCTCATCCATCCAACCAAACACCTCGAATGTATCATCCTGTTCCTAAATTCATGAATGAAATCATTCTATCCACCTTCGTCGCCAAACCAAACGAATCCTTAGAGATGTCGCCTGGTAGAAGAAGTTGCTCGGTCCTTGAACATACGTAACAACTAACAAGCCATGACTCATGGGAGCCTTCTCACTGTGAAGAGCATGCATTTGGTCCGTTGCAATATTGGGTGCTGTTGCTGGGCTGCTGGTAAATGTTGTCACCTGATATCATTTTCTCTTATTGTCTTTGATCCCTTCTGTAATAGATTTCCCCTCTTTAGTAATGCAGTCCTGTCATTCACCTAACATTTCTTTTTTCTGTTGGCAAAGTGAAAAATTGCTTTCCACCTTTCTGTGAAATAGGAGCATTAGCAAAATGATACCCCCAAAAGAAATACAAAGCCTTTGATTAGTAAACAAACAGAGGCAACAAAATGTTATCTCACATCATTACTGAAGACGAAGAAAATGAGGATACCATGAATAACATCTGAGAGAATACAACTGACGCTTTGATTACTAAGAGAAGATAATAATTATGCTTTGTAATAACTTGGTTATATCAATATTATTTTGGATTATTTCAGACCGCACGTTATTAAGCAAGTTTGTATTTTTTTACTAAAACTACATATTAACAATATAACCAAACTTAGGGGTGCTGGCGTGCTGCAGATATTTATTATTAAAACATGAATCTACAACTACATCAACCAAATAACTTCTTAGTTCTTCTACCGCTCACACTTCACGTAAGTTTTTTTTCTAAAATCTACGGCTCAACCAAACACACTGTCAGCCTTGCCAATTTTTTTTATTATGTTTACGGATCCTATTTTATTCGTAATTCTATATATTTTAAATATTTTTTGAAAAAACAAAAAATAGCATAAGTCATTTATTATTTATAGGATTTTTTTCTTAAAAATCAGATTAATTTTTTTCACTAAACTTACCTGCTCCTTCAACGGACCGGTACCGTACGAGCTGTCTTTGTTCCTAGCGGTAAAACCTTCTTAAAATTAAATTTAAGTATTTTAGGAAAAAATTATGCTCCAGCAATATTTCCAAATGATTTCTTGATCCTCTAAATAATCTCTTCTCTATTAAAAGTAGAAATTTGTTCTAATCCCTAAAACCTTACATAAAAATGATCATAAACTTTATTGACCTCTAAAAATCAATAATTCTACAACTGTATCTCTATAATCTCTAACTACTTATTTGTTGCATGTATGGTAATCAGCTAGGTGATTTTTTGCACTGTAAAAAGAACATGGGCTATAAGTAGTAAGTGAATTAATAAGTAATCAAGTACAGAAGCAGTACATATATTTTAGAGATAAAAATTATATTTTACGAATACAAGATTAATATATTTAGAATAAATTTTGAATGTTAAAACTTCTTACATGCTAATACGGAATACGGATGAAGTATCTATACTTCCATAAATTTATAAAAAGAAACGACTTATCTACTTTTTATAAAAATTAATGATATTAAAAAAACTCTCATGAAAATGCTGTTTTGGGGTTTAAGAACTTTGGTGGTACGGGCCACCCGGCCTCATGCCCATCAAAATGCTTTCAATACACAAAAAAGACGCCCAATTGGACGGAGAACAAGCTGAGACAAACAGCCGAGAGTACAAATGCAGTGGCAGGTCGATAAGGCCCAAATCTTTATGCAGCGAGGCCTTCTTACGTATTATGACATGCTGGGCCCTGAAATAGTACATAGCCTGGGCCTCCGAATCATCCAGAAATGGGCGACATTTTCCGGCCGCACATAGCCCGGGCGCTCGAATTTGTTTTTAAGCAATACATTTTTTAAAACAAATTTTATATTTGGTACACAGATTTCAAAAATTGCAAAACCGGTGTTTTGTAAGTACATGAAGTACTGATCTAGATCGTTTGACCTAAAATAGGTTGCGGTCAGGTCCTATCGGTACTTGATCTATCGATATAGACGACCCTATATTGACAAGACATCTACCGACAAAGTTTTTTTAAAAAAAATCACATTTCCCATGTCCCCGCGTGTGCGCCGCCTCAGTCCCCGCTACCTCATCCGCCTGCGCGTCGCTCGCACGCGCTGCTTGTCCACCCGCACACACATTGATCCTCGCATGTGCCGCCTTGTCTGCCTCATGCATCCTTCCCCCACACCTCCCGGTAGCCCCGCCCACACGCGCTGATCCAGTTGCCCCACCGAGCACCACCTCTGTCCCCGCGCGCAATGCTCCTAGAATTTACTACGTGTGTGGGGGACGAGCGAGGCGGTGGCGCTCGACGGGCATGCGATAGGGCGAATGAGGCAACATGCGCGGGTGGGTGGATGAGGCGACAGATAGAGGGGACCGAGGCACACGTGAGCAGGGTGAGCGAGGCACGCGCCCATGGGTGACAATCTTGCGTGCATCCCATTTTCCTTTTTCAGTAACATTCATGTGCTCTTCCATGCATGTTCCGTGGGTTTGTCACGGTGGAATTCTACCGGAGCTCGTCGGTGAGGTTGGGGGCATGACACCCTTTAGGCTTCACCAGTGGTGGATCTAGACTGAAAATATAAGGGGCTAAGTTTAAATGGTTCACTTCAGTTTATTACCAAAAAATTGAAATTACACAAAAATCAAGGTATCAAATAAACTGATACAATGTGCCGACGATATCCAATTACATTTCATGAAGATTGTGAAGTAATTTGTACAATAATATGTAAAACAATAAAATATGAATACAACAACAACTTCCATGTTTGTGATTCATGATTAATAAAAATGCAATGAACATACTGTTAAATTTAATTTAGCCACTAACATATGTCATTTTTTCATATCTTCAAACCGCCTTATAATTTGTTCATTTTTAACACTTCAAAATATTTATTTCTCATTAGGCACCAATATATGTTGTTAACCTAAAATTCTAAGAAGCAATAAGTCAATAAACAAATAAGCAATATTCAACATTTCAACAATAATACAATATTGTATGTTTACATATTTACAAATTACAAAATTACAATGATATACATGACTATATCAACTGGAAGGAGTATTGAAGGAACAAATGCATATGTGAGGCTTGTGATTATATCGAATTGGTGGATTCAAAGCCTGTAGGGGCATAGGGAGCTGGTGAGGGATAGACGCCTGGTCACGCTAACAACCCAAAATCTTCTTAAAAGATGAAACAACAAATGTCCAAGAAGATTTATGAGGAATTATCAAGTGGAATCGTAAAGATTCACTCTAGTGAAGATTTGCAAGATCATGAGAGTTCTAGGATTTCAAAACTAGGATTTGGATTTCAAAACATATGAAGAACTTTGCCAACTCAAATCTTTGTTCACAAGATTTTTGATGAAAACAATAAACTCAATACACACAAATGTTCTCAAAAGATAGAGCAACGAAATTGCAAGAATATTTCAAAAGAACTCCCAAGACGAATCACAAAGATTCATGCTAGATCTGAGCTTGAATGCAAAAGAGAAATCTAGGGTTAAGGTTTTGAGAGAGAGAGAATAAGTATAGGCCAGGGTTCACTTTCAAAATGGTTGAGGGGTGAATTTATACTCCGCACCTAAAATCTCACCATTTGGGCATTTTTGTTGGCCACCTCAGAAGTTATGATCCCAAATTAGAAGTTCCGATGGAAAATAAATTCTAAATTGAGAGTTGAAATTAGAAGTTCTGATCACACATCGGAAGTTTCGATAGAAAAATAAATTCTAGATGGAGAGCTCAAATCGGAAGTTCCAACCAAAAATTGAATTTCATATCGAGAGCTCGGAACTTCCGGTCCTCAAATCGGAACTTCCGAAATTTCTAACAGCATCTCACAAAACAAGTCATAACTTTTGACTCCAAACTCCGTTTTTGATGATCCTTAACTTTTTGGAAAGCTTTTTCAAAGGACTATCCAACTCAACAAGGAAAGGCTTAAAACCCAAAGGAGAAAAAGTTAAGGCTTTGGTTCTCTCTTAAGATAGCAATGCGATAAAATATTTTGAGCACAAAGTTTTGGGACAAACTCCAACGCATCCCTCATAATAGTTGAAAAATAATTCACCTTTGAGCCTATGTGAACTAAAGTGGAGCTTTTATCCAAATTTGTTTCAATTGAAAATGATGTTTCTTCACTTTTGAGGGAACGACAAGGTTGAAGCCATTTCATCATTTGGGACTATTCGCCTACACATACTTGGTTGAACATGTTAGTCCAAAAATATTTATACCTTTGCTTTTAACAACGTTTGCTTTGAATTTTGGCTTGATGGTGATCAACATATGAAGTGTGGGTGCTTCCAAATATTCAAGCCACTTGACATTCTTCAATAAATGAAGCCAAAACTTGCTCTTCTCTTCATCAACTCTTGCATTTCTTGAATAAGAGATGTGGATTACCCATAGTTTTCTTTTGGACTTACTTGGTTAATCAACAAAAAGCTTCTACTCGCTCTTCACAATCGCATTAGTTCTTTAGCGCCAAGCCTCTGCTTGCCCTTCACCTTTGTATGGTCCTTCGTAACCGAGTATCACTTGCCCTTCACCACATTACCATAGAAACTACTTCTTATCCAACATCTTCAATATGCCCACTTGATCCTCATGTTTAATATTCCATTTGATCCTCAATATATAATCAATGTATAACTCAAATGATCTCTATGAATCTTAGTTTCTTGTCAATCATCACTTTAACTTGCATTTATCATATATACCATTACATACTCAACAAGCTTCTATACCCAAGAATGAATTGTTGATTCTCAACTCATAAGCAATCAACCTTTTTTCTTTATGCCGAAAATTAACCTAACACACAAACTCATGAAAATGATTAGTCCCAACATCCGTTGTCATTAACCACCAAAACTCAATACAACTCAAGGATTGAAATCTTTCAAGGAGGCGCGAAGAGATTGCGGTGGGTGGAGTAGGTCTAGTGCGGTTAGGTAGGAGGCACAGAGAGATTGGAGGCAAGCGGTAGCAAGCAAGTGTGTTAGGGTTTTCTTGCTAGCTATTGATGGGCTAAAAAAATTGGGCTAAATACCAGTAATTAAGAGTTTGGGCTAGGTTGGGGGGGGCATTGGGCTTCACAGTGAGTAGCCTTGTACAAGTAGTTGTAGGGCGATCAAGAACTATGATTATAGGGGCGGACATACAAGGTATGTCGGTTGGACCTTGACATACCCTGTCGTCCCAGCGGTCAATACGATGGTATACATAGGTTCCAAAGTGTAAGATATCTTCAAATAAATTTAAATTTGAAGTAATTCAACTAAGTTCTACGTATCGCAGTGGATAAGGTGCAGTGCTTTTCACTTAAAGTTTTGAGTTTGACTCTGAGCCCAACGAAATTAACTATATTTTTTCATGTTGGCTTTTAGGTGAGCTCCTCTATTATGAATGCATACTTAATAAGTGATAAAAATATATCTTTTAATTTTTTAAAATGTATTTTAACCTTTTGATATTTAATTCAGTACTAGATATCTATGTAATAAATTTTTTAAAAATTGTAAATAAGAACACATAAGAAGATTAAAATAAAATATATTTAAATAAAGTTCATTAATTAAAATTAAATTCTTTTTTACTGAAGAGTTACCATTCATCATCACATAATAGTTCATAATTTAATGTTTGTTTTTTGCAATAACCCTCCTCTTGAGTAAGACAAATATGTTTCTTTTGTCCATAAATACAATATCAACTTATACTGACCAATAAGCTTAAACATTTTGGTGGTCATTTCATTAAATGTCATGCTACCATTTGTTAGATCCAACACAACCTCAAGTTGCCTGGCCAGATGTGAATGCTAAGTTCAAATTTAGCAAGTATTTACTTAATTGGAAAATCAATTTACAAAATTATTTTTTTGATGTGCCATATCCATTGGTAAAATCTTAGGTCTGTCAGTGCGTGATTACCTTCCTAGTGTACCTAATCCCGTGAAAAATATTTCGCTTCGTCACTAGAGCCTCGCCATCGTCGTCTGTGCTGGCCATTGGTTGTTCTGTCCATTTTGATTTCAAGAGAAACAATCGCTCGATTTGAAAATCCAAGGATATGTTCATTATATGTATTACATCTTATGTTAAAATTTTGTGGGCATCTGAGTTACACAGGAGGAGTTAGGATCAGGAGAAGTCTTGGCCATCCGTGACGTTTTCTTCAGCACCCTTTGTTTTATGCGACTGATGTGCGAGACCCACATGCCAACCTCCATCGGCCGCATGAGCACGGATGCACGTGCTGGCACCCACACACTCACGCTGCAGGGTCCATGAGACAACTGTAGATAGCAAAAAATGGCATTAATGGTCAAGATTATCAAAATATAACTTTTTGGTAGTTTTACCGAAAATATGCCGAGACCTGGCACACGCCGGTCCAACCGGCCATGTAGGCCCGGTCAGACCGGCCATGTCGGCCCGGTCAGACCGGCCATATGGGCTCGGTCAAACCGGCCCAACCCGAGTTCATCTCCAAAAGACTGATTTTGGGGTATTTTATCCCTAATTAATTTTGGACGATTTGGAACACGTGTCTAACTCAGATTAGACCCCAAGAACTCATGACCCACCTCTATAAATAGAGGCAAGGCCGATTCAAGGAGCCCCCAAAACCCTAAAAGATCCAATCTATTATCTACCTTGAATCGCATTTACTTTCTACGCCCTAGTTTTAGCCTAGCACGTACATATTTGCTGGTTTGCGTTGTTAACTATCCGTCCGCCGCGTCGTAATCACGGTAAGTCCTTGTCAGTTCGCTTGTGAATCGTCCGTTTTATCCATATACGGATTTCTACTGGTTTTATCACTTTTTATTGGTGATTCGGTCCCCTGGCTGAATTACCTTGATCTCTCGGTATTTTTTGTAGTGTGTTCTTCTTTATCTTCTTTGCCAAGAAGTTTCAGGTGAAGGCACCAACAGCAAGACGATCATCGGAGGACCTGAGTGATCTGATCTGTTACCTTCGGTCTGACCGACGTTGACAGGCCGGTCTAACTGGTCCGTGTCGTGCCGTAATCTTTTCGGCAGCACACGTCGGTCTGACCGGTGGTACACGGTCGGTCCAACCGATAGTGTGCAGGAAGGGCCCGACGTACTTGTTTCGTGCTGCCGGTTAGACCGCTGCTCGTAGGCCGGTCTGACCACAATCCTTTGGTCAGTCTAACCGGCAACCCTAGGTCGGTCCGACCGCGTAGTCTCTATTAGGTTTAATCGGTTTAGGCTAGCCGATTAGTTTTAATTGTTTCTGATTAGGTTTAATTGTTTCTAATTAGGTTTAATTATCTACTTTTCCATACATCGGTTAATTAAATAATTTTAGACTAATATTATTTGATTGCCCGACGACTCCGTTATTCCCTTACCATGGTTTAAGGATTGTCAGAACACGACAACAACGTCTCGCGATGTTTTTGGATCATCGAACTAACCCAAGTGCGGGGGCACGTTTTCGTGTCAACACACGTTTTGGCGCCTCTGCTGGGGACAAACATGCCAAGTACATCTACATCGACGACGGGTACACCTACTACCTCTACATCAGTGGGGCCCTCGACGCCGATGGATCTGGTGTGGAGCTCAGAGATTGACGATAGCAACATCATCGTACCCACCGTTGAGGACCTCTCCGAGAAGGTTAGGGCAGAGCTCGAGGCGAGGACAAGGGAGCTACACACCCTTTTTCTTGGCCGCTTCACCAAGACCCAAGGGGCTTCGTCAAGCATGACGGTGACATCCCCGACCCCTCTAGGGCTAAGGTAACACCATTGTCTCCTCGAATGTCCTCCCAGGACCTCGAGCAAAATATAGCCAACACTATTGATTAGGCCATTAGTGCTACCTTTGCAAACCGCGTAGAAGCCATGGTTGACTCAAAGTTGGACACAAAATTGGACACGAATACGGAGGCGATGTTTAGGAGATTCGTCTTTTCTGAGGCCCTTTCCCCCACTCCAATAGCTAGTGTACCCCTTGTTCACCGCATATACAGTAGAACCGATGGGAGTACCGGAAAGGTTGTCACGTCCTCGGTCACACCATCCATGGCTAAGGTCCTGCATGACCCTGTCGGTCAGACCGGCTGTTGGGCCAGTTAGACCAACATGTGTCGGATTACTCAAGCGACAACAGTCGGTCAGACCAGCCCTATGGCCGGTCAGACTGCTCCTACCGCATATTATGAGCCACCGCTGTAGCCCGCGCCTACACTACCTTTCCCCGCGCTGCCCGCACCTCCTCCCACACACCCGCATAGGCCCGATCATGTCTGACACCATGATATACCACCGCGTGTCGTGCCCCTACACGAGAGACGCGTGCAGGCATGAGGCTTGGACGACCTTGACGAGCGGATTCACGTGCTATTTAGAGAGGTTGTGGGATGGACGCCCAGAGGATGGGGTAGGGTTTATCAAAATTCGTACCCCGATTACTTCGACACCATCCCATACCCACGAGGCTTTAGGGTGCCCGAGTTTACAAAATTTGATGGTGAAGGTAGCAAAACCACCCTAGAGCACGTAGGTTAGTTCCTAGCGCAGTGTGGCGAAGCTAGTGGTCGGATGCTTTGAAACTTAGGTTGTTTTCTCTATCGCTTTCCGACACCGCTTTCACTTGGTTTTCGACATTACCACTGAACTCCATCTAGACTTGGGCCCAGTTGGAGCAGAAGTTCCATGACTATTTCTATACTGGGGAGACCAAGCTTAAACTGTCACACTTGACATCGGTTAGGCAGAAAACTAACAAGAGTGTCTCCGAGTACGTTAAGTGTTTTAGGGACACTAGAAACCGATGTTTCACTTTGAACATCTCTGATAGAGACTTGGCCGACCTAGCTTTTAACGGTCTCCACTCCGAACTTAAAGAGAAACTAGATGGCTAGGATTTCTTTGACGTTAGTCAAGTGCTGCAGAAGGCTCTGGTCCAGGAAAGTCGAGCCAAAAGTAGAAGATTCACAAAACATTTAACAAACCCAAGGCCGAGGTGCACGTCATAGAGCACTCCGATGAGGAATCATCGGAGAGCGAGGATGACTCAGCCGATATGTACACCGCAGAGTGGACTTGGTCTAGCAAGGCCAAGCCCATCACTTGCACTGAGTTACGACCATCTCCGACTAAGAGTCGGCCCAATGAGGTGAAGTATTCTTTTGATGTGACCAAGTGTGATAAAATATTTGATTTCTTATTGAAGAACAAACTCATCAGGTTACCGAAGGGTCACATCATTCTGTCGGCCGATGATTTGAAGAAACGTGCTTATTGTAAGTGGCATGATTCTCATTCCCATTATACTAACGATTGCAATGTTTTTCGTCGGTAGGTCCAATCGGCCATAGAAGGACAATTGAAATTAGATACAACTCCCAAGATGAAGCTTGACTAGGACCCTTTCCCCGTGAACACTATTGATCTTGATGGAAAGAAGGTGCTGATTCGGCCCGAGCAGGCCGAGTCCACCAAAGGGAAGGAGGTCATGATCGGGGAACCACGCCCACACAAGCTCGTGCCGAAGAACCCTAAGGTAGGAGTGTGGAAGGTGAATACCAACGCATTGTCTTCGGCTGTGACTCGCAAGAAGCCGAAGGTGACATACTACATGCTGCTCCAGAAATACCAAAAGAGGGCGGAGAAGGCGAGCGCTCGGCCAAGACCCCCAACGAGGTTGGGCCCTCCTCGAAAGAGCGGGTTCGGCCCATGATGGCCAATACCATTGGATCCACCTTTCCCTCCACCACCATACCATCTGCCGATGGCACAGTGGCCACCTTGCTACTTTCCACCTCCTGGGTATCCTGCGCCATATTATATTGCTGCATTTGTGCCACCCGGATTTTATAACATGTAGGGTCAGATGGGCGCTCCAAGCGACGATGTCTTCTCCAGGCTATCTGTCACACCACGAGGACGTCCGAAGGCACACTCTGAAGCTATCATCGTCAAGGTGGGATCCCAAGATGTCCCAATCCCTAAGGGGACATCCGAGGAGTAAGGCGAAGTCGAACCACCGTAGCCACCCAAAGAGATGGCCGGTTTGACCGCAGCCCTAAGGCCGGTCAAACTGCCCTCGCCACTTCGGTCTGACCAGCCTACTGTGGGCCGGTCCGACCGGTCCTTCATAAGAGACCAACACCAGTCGGTCAGACTAGCCCACCATGGCCAGTCCGACCGACAAAGTCCGGTCCAACCGGCTCAGTAAGGCCAGTCCAACCGATAAGAAGCAGGAACGAAATCCCACCAAGCTCAAAACTGCCAAGGCCGATTCAAACAATTCCCATTTGGCCAAAGACTGTAGGAGCAAAGTTGTAGCACCCAGCACTAAGCCACAGCTGTCGTGGGCACCACCAGGCATGGCCAAGTCCAGAAGAGGCGACTACAACACCTTCAGGCCCAGGAGATGGGCGAGAAGAAGGCCGAGGACGAGCGAGACGCTGTGTTCGAGGAGATCCGTTCCCGACCAGTAGCAAGATAGGTATGGAAGCTGAAGCCGGTTGCCGTAAAAAACCTGGCTCCTACTCCGAGCGACGACGAGGACAATTTGATGGACGACGATTACATGCCGTCTCCGAGGGGCCCCCTCCTTAAGAGATGGACGTAAATGTCGTCACACTGCCCACTGATTTTGCTCATCCATAGGATGAGGATGAGGTCACTCAGTTAAACCTCGGCCCACAGGAGGCTATTTTCAAGAAGGCCGAGGATACAGCTCGTCACTTGAAGCCTCTCTATGTCAAGGGTTACATCGACGGAAAGCCGATCGCTAGGATGCTTGTAGATGGAGACGCCACCGTCAACCTGATGTCGTACTCTCTGTTGAAGAAGCTCGGCAAGAATGAAGATGGCTTGATGAGGACTAACCTGACGCTTAATGGCTTCAATGGTGAGAGCTCCGAGGCCAAGGGCGTACTTTTCCTAGAGCTTATGGTGGGCAACAAGACGTTGCCGACGGCGTTCTTCATCGTCGATGTGAAAGGTAACTATATTGTACTACTTTGGTGTGACTGGATTCATGCAAATTGATGTATTCCATCTACTTTACACCAATGCTTGATCTAGTGGGACGATGATGATGTGGAGGTTGTACAAGCTGATACTTCAGCCCAAGTTGCTTTGGCCGATGTGTCTATTGACACCGTCCATGATAAGGTAGAGTGTTTGTTAGGTAGAGATCTCTCAGATTACGACTTTGTTAGCGTGTCCAAGGGGTGTTTTGTTCCCGTGTCTATAAAGCCGGTTAGTGTAGCACGACTATCTCTAAACTAGTAGTCATCTCTAGTACAACTAATCTTGATTGGCTAAAGTCTCATGTGGAGCAATATCGTTCTTCTAAAGACGGTATTGCCGAAGCCATTAAAGATTTTAGCGAAGTAGAAAAGTTAGGTCAAGGTTTTGTGTTGGCCGATCCTCTAGAAGAGATTGATATAGGCGATGGTAGTATTCCAAGGCCGACTTTTTTAAACAAAAATTTGCAGGCTGATGAAAAGGCCTAAGTAATAAAGGTTCTTCGGTCATACGTCGATTGTTTCACATGGGACTATAGCAAGATGCCTGGACTTAGCCGTGAGCTCGTGGAACATCGACTACTTATCAAACCAGGTTTAGGCCTTATAAACAACCCCCTCGTCGCTTTAATTCGGCCGTGTATGACCGAGTTAAAGAAGAAATAGAGCGATTGCTTAAGGCTGAGTTTATTAGGCCATGCATGTATGCTAAATGGGTCGCTAACATTGTGCCTATATAAAAGAAAGGGAGTGGCAAGATTCACGTGTGTATTGATTTCAGGGACTTGAACAAGGCCACTCCAAAGGACGAGTACCCCATGCTGATAGCCGACATGCTGATCAATGATGCTTCAGGACACAAGGTACTTGGTTTTCTTGATGGCAACCTTGTTTATAATCAAATCTTTATGGCCAAAGAGGATGTCTACAAGACAGCCTTTCGATGCCCTGGTTTTGTCGGTTTGTTTGAGTGGGTTGTTATGACTTTTGGTTTAAAGAATGCTAGCGCTACATATCAACGTGGTATGAACTTGATCTTTCACGACTTGCTAGGAGTTATGCTATAAGTCTACATAGATGACGTTGTAGTCAAATCGGATGCTATGGGAAACCATTTAGCCGATTTGAGAGTTGCTTTTGATAGGATGCATCAGTATGGCTTAAAAATGAACCCACTCAAGTGTGCTTTTGGCGTGTTGGTGGGCAAGTTCTTAGGATTCATGATCCATGAAAGAGGTATTGAGATTGATCCCAAGAGGCTTGAGAAAATTAGAAACGGTGACGCGCCGACATGCAAGAGAGATGTGCAAAAGTTGCTAGGCAAGGTTAATTATTTGCGCCGCTTTATATCTAACTTGTCTGGTAAGATGGATGCTTTTGTCCCCATACTTCGGCTAAAGAACGAAGCCGAATTCACTTGGGGGGGAAAGTCAGCAACGCGCTTTTGAAAAGATTAAAGAGTGCTTGTCATCATCGCCTGTGGTTACAACACCAAATGTCAGGATTCTGTTTTGGCTATACGTTGCTGCAGAAGATAGCATGATAGGAGCTGTTCTAACTCAGGACATGGAGGGAAAAGATTACATCATCACTTTATTGAGTCGCCGACTATTGGATGCCGAGACGAGGTACGTGTTTTTAGAGCGTTTATGTTTGTCGCTTTATTATGCATGCACCAAACTTCAGCACTATCTTCTATCTGGCACTTGTATTATTACTTGTCAGACTGATGTCATAAAGTACATGTTGCAAAAGCCAATTCTAAGTGGGAGAATCAGAAAGTTGGCTTATGCTTTAATTGAGTATGATTTGGCTTATGAACCCCTAAAAGTTATGAAAGGCCAAGTCATCGCTAATTTTATAGTTGATCACCAGATAGACGTCAATTGGAGTAGTGCTACTGCTTTAATTGAGGTAATACCATGGAAACTTTACTTTGATGGTTCAACTTGCAAAAATGGCCAAGGTGTTGGAGTGGTGCTCATATCACCTAATGGTATGAGTTCCGAAAGCTTGGCCCGATTAGAATTTCCTTGTACTAATAATCAAGACGAATATGAAGCTTTGTTGCTAGGACTTGAATTGCTAAGCTCTATGGGTATTAAATATGTTCATGCATATGGTGATTCGCTGTTAGTAGTCCAACAAGTAGCTAGACTTGCTCAATGTTTTAATGGTTTGCTAAATAGCTACTTGGATAAATGTTTAGACATAATTGCTACTCTTGATGATTTTGAAATTTTACATATGTCTAGAGAAGCCAATTCAATAGCAAATGACTTGGCTCAACAAGCATCTGGTTACCAAATTAAAAGAGGTAAATTTTCCGCACAAGAAAAACTAATGCTTGGGTTTATTTTAGTACCCGAATCAGAATACATCGGTCTGACTGGGCTGACAGACCGGTCTGACCGCAGGTGTCCGGTCGGTCTGACCGGCCATGTCAGGCCGGTCTGACCGCCCTGTGCCAGTCGTCCGGCAATGACCGATCTGACCGACCCTCTATGGCTGGTCTGATCGCCCCATGTCAGGAGGTTTCAGGACACGGGAGGCAAGCTAAGGTTTGTAATTTAAATGCCAATTCAGACGAAGATTTGGCGATTGCTTTAGAAAGTCGTGAGGATGATTGGAGGATGCCAATTATTCAATATTTGAGGGATCCTAGCAAGCGGGTTGATCGGAAAGTTTGGCGGCAAGCGTTTAAATTTGTGCTAGTCGACGACAAGTTGTATCGCCGAACTGTTGACAGAGTTGTTGACACGAAAACATGCCCCCACACTTGGGTCAGTTCGATGATCCAAAAGTGTGCGGATACTTAGGGACAAGCCTAAGCGTAACACAATACTGACGTCGCGTTCCGACTACCCTTAACAGTGGCAAGGGGGTGGAGTCGCCAGGTAATCAGATCACACAGAAATAATCCAATTAGCTGAAAAGAAATATGTTAAATAGAATAAATCAGTAAGCTGAACGGAGCCTGGCTGTTTCGAAGTGTATCGTGCGAAGGGTGTCGCTGAAGGGTACCTTTGGCGTCTGATGCGAAGGGTCTTGCCGAAGGTGGTCTTCGGTGTTCGGACTGATCTGGCCGAAGGCAAACTCCGAACAGATCTTGATGCGACAATCACCTTTGAACAGCGGGGTTCGACACGAAGTCTCTCACACGACAAAAGTGATCCAACGCGACGCACTAGCGTGACTTCGTCTGGTGCAGGGTGCAAACGTGGCGAAGCCTATCTTGACGAAGCTTGATGCGGAGCGTGCTGGCGCGCCAGACTCGGTCAAACCGACAACAGCGTGACGGTCCGGCACGGGTAGTCGAAGCAATGTTCCCGCCGAAGGATGTTCTGGCAGCCTCTGAATCCAGCTTCCTGGCTTCGGATACCTCCGACGAAAGGGCTCCGAGCGTGAAAACCTACAATCAAAATAGAGATCAAGTGCCAATTCGGCCTAGGGACTGAATCTGCTAAGTGTTGCACTAGAGGAACGAAGGTAGCAATCTGTTACGTAGATTAACGGATACTTCACAGGCAAAGTAACAAGGCGATAACAATCTGTTATGTAGATTAACGGGTATTTCACAAGCGAAGTAGCAAGGCTTACCACAGTTTCGACGTGGCCGATGGAGGGCTTCCAAGAAAACCCACGAAGGTTGCAGAAAGGTAAATAAAAGTAAAGGTATGGTTCAAAGTTAGAGATTTGTGATTGATTTGTGTTGGGGGGTTTAATGAACCGGCTTCACCCATATATTTATAGGGGCTAGTCTTCTAATCTCTAACATTAATCTGTTAAGATTCAGCCTAATCACGCGTTGGGATAAAATTAGCTAGAATCAGACTCAAACTCTATCAGCCCGAAGTGGGCCTTCGGTAGGGCCCGCCGAAGTTTGCTCCTCGGACCGAAGCTTAGGTGAGGCAGGCCTCTGAAGGCCTTCGTGCTAAAGCTAACATGCCTGCTGGAAAGGCTTCCGAAGCCTAGAGCTCAATGGGCCTTCAGCCCTGTAGGGCTTCAGCCCGATCTAGGACATGTGTACTTTGGTCCAAATTACCAAAATTGATATTTTGACAATCTTGACCATTTAATGCCATTTTTTCTATCAATAGGAGTATTTTTGAGATGTTTGAATGCCGATCAGTCTAGACTTGCTGTGAGTGAAATACATGAAGGTCTTTGTGGTACTCATCAGTCGGCCTAGAAAATGAATTGGATGCTCAAAAGAGCGGGGTTTTATTGGCCGACCATGACTGAGGACCGTTTTAAGTATTATAGGGGATGTGAAGTTTGTCAAAGGTCTGGTAATATTCATCTTGCTCCTCCATCTTTACTAAACCCTATTATCAAACCATGGTCGTTCTGAGGTTGGGCCTTGAACTTCATCAGTCAAATTTATCCTTCCTCTTCAAAAGGGCATCGGTTCGTGTTGACGGCTACAGATTATTTCACCAAGTGGACCGAGGTCGTGCCTCTCAAGAACATGATGCAAAACGAGGTAATTGATTCATCTTAAAGCACATTATACATAGATTCAATATTCCTCAAACTCTTACTACAGATCAGGGTGCTTCATTTGCTTCAAAGGAAGTATGTGATTTTGCTGAATCTTATGGTATAAAGTTGGTAAACTCTTCACCATACTATGCTCGGGCCAATGGTCAGGCCGAGTCTAGTAATAAAACTGTGATTAAGCTCATTAAGAAAAAGATTGAAGAGTTTTCTAAAAGGTGGCATGAAGTGCTTTCTGAAGCATTATGGGCATGTAGAGTTGCAAAGCATGGCACCACCAAGGTAAATCCATATGAGTTGGTGTATGAACAAGAAACCGTTTTACCCGTAGAGGTGAATCTTGACTCTTTGAGGTTACTTAAGCAAGATGGTTTATCGGTCGGTGAGTATGAAACTCTTTTGAAGGATAATTTAGAAGAAGTGACCGATAAGAGGTTAAGAGCTCTAGAAGCAATAGAAAGAGACAAAAGAAGAGTGGCTAGAGCTTATAACAGGAAGGTAAGATCAAAATTGTTTCAAGTTGGTGATTTGGTTTGGAAGACGATTTTGCCTTTAGGCACTAAGAGCCCAAAATTTGGCAAACGGTCGCCTAGTTGGGAAGGTCCCTTTAGAGTTGTTGAAATCGCTCTAGGTAATGCGAATTTGCTAGAGTTACTTAAAGGAGAGCGATTTCATAGGGCTTTGAATGATAGATATTTGAAATAGTACTTCCTAACTGTGTGGCAAAACGCTTGAAGTGTCGAAAGGCCGATATAAGGCATATCGCCCTTAGCTCGTTGTGCTTTTGGCCTACTAAAGTTGGCCAAAATGTAGGGGGCATGTGTTGATAGCAAAAAATGGCAATAATGGTCATGATTATCAAAATATCACTTTTTGGTAGTTTTACCGAAAATATGCTGAGACCTGGCACAAACCGGTCCAACCGGCCATGTAGGCCTGGTCTGACCAGCCATGTAGGCCCGGTCAGACTGGCCTAACCCGAGTCCGACTCCAAAAGACTGATTTCAGGGTATTTTATCCATAATTAATTTTGGATGACTTGGAAACCGTGTCTAACTCAGATCAGACCCAGGAACTCATGACACAACTCTATAAATAGAGGCAAGGCCGATTCAAGGAGCCCCGCAAAAAACCCTAATAGATCCAATCTATTATCTACCTTGAATCGCATTTACTTTCTTCGGCCTAGTTTTAGCCTAGCATGTACATCTTTGCTAGTTTGCGTTGTAAACCATTCATCCGCCGCGTCATAATCACGGTAAGTCCTTGTCGTTTCACTTGTGAATCATCTGTTTCATTCACGTAACGGATTTCTACCGGTTTTATCACTTTTTATTGGTGATTCGGTCCCCTGGCCAAATTAAATTGATTTCTTGGTATTTTTTTGCAGTATGTTCTTCTTCATCTTCTTCGCCAATAAGTTTCGGGTGAAGGCACCAATAGCAAGATTATCGCCGGAGGACCGAGGCGATCTGATCTGTTACCGTCGGTCTGACCGACGTTGACAGGCCGGTCTGACCGGGCCATGCGATAATCTTTTTGGCGGCACGCGCTGGTATGACCGGTGGTACACGGTCAGTCTGACCGACAGTGTGGAGGAAGGGCCTGACGTACTTGCTTCGTGCTGCCGGTCAGACCGCTTCCTGTAGGCCGGTCTGACCACGGTCTTTTGGTCAGTCTGACCAGTAACCCTAGGCCGGTCCAACCGCATAGTCTCTGTTAGGTTTAATCAGTTTAGGCTAGCCGATTAGTTTTAATTTTTTTCTGATTAGGTTTAATTGTTTCTGATTAGGTTTAATTATCTAATTTTCCATACATCGGTTAATTGAATAATTTTAGACTAATATTATTTGATTGCCTGGCGACTCCATTATTCCCTTACCACGGTTTAAGGATTGTCGGAACGTGACGTCAATGTCTCGCGATGTTTTTGCCATGGTTTAAGGATTGTCGCAACGTGACGTCAACGTCTCGCCATGTTTTTGGATCGTCGAACTGACCCAAATGCGGGGGCATGTTTTCGTGTCAACAACAACATCGCCGCATGCCAGCACAGCTAGGTCCCCACGAGTGCGCCCAACCCAGGTCACTGATAGCTGAGGGTGCCGCCCTGCAACACAATACGCCTGCGTGCGCGTCTCACCAGGCCACTGCCACTCTGGCCCATATGCACAATACACTTTAACTTTTTTTGAAATATTTACTAAGGCAACCCATTTAAACAATATCATTTTCCTGTTTTCTTAAAATAAAATAAACTTTTGAAAATCTTATGAAATCCATTCTAGCTTCAAGTGACTCCATTCCATAACCAAAACTTTTCTAAGAATCCAAAGTTTATTTCGACACTATTTAAAATAAATTTGTAATTTCTCTTATTTGCTTTTCTTGATTGTGTGATGTATCACGGTACAACTACCGATGTTGACGCTTCTTAGGACCGCTTCGCTGAAGACCAGAATTTTGACCAGTCATAAGGAAATTCTTTCTTTGAACCTGCTTGCTCCTATGAAATGCTTGAAATGTTTTAAACTTATATTTGCATGATTAGGTTTCGTGCTCACATAGACTAATAGTATATTGCTTGAGCAATTATAACAAATAAAACCTAAAATTGATAACTTAGCCTCTTGTTGTTGACTACCTTGCATTCCTTTGTCTATTTAAGATTTAGTGAATGTGTTGTATTGAAATCAAATTATTTATATTGCAAAGTTGTTAAGTGTGGTTGTCATTTTAGGGTGTGATTGCACTTAATGTTTAAGGACTGATTCTTTAGTAAATAACATGAACACACATTCATGCAATCTTGCAGGCACGTGAGAGGTATTCCTAGAATAGTATTTAGCGAGTTTAGGATAGTCCGACTATCGATAGATATGGAATCACCGAGGTGGCTCAAGGTTTCACTTTCAAAGTCTCTAATGGGAACGTGATTTCAAGGGAGAAGAAGGAAGCACATCTTCATGATCTTTGGTTAAGGAGCTATCTAGGTGGCAGTGGGATATTCTAGGTCGGCTTAGGAAATACCTTGTCCCGAACCTCCTCTACGTCACGGGTAGCGGAATGAGTTAAAATATCAAGGGTAAAGTGTACGTCTTCATCTAAAGTCAAACCTATTCAATAGTTGCACCCATGGATATGGACACGTGTCTTGATGATTTTTCCCTTGTGTAGTGTTCTACTTGTTTTAAACTACTCTTGGGAGGGATGAGACTTTACCAGAGCATACTCTCGAGGTATACGACTAACCATTATGGTTGGCAATGTTCCTGTGTGGAGCGAGAAGTCGAAATACTTCATAGGTAGATATGCGAGGATTTAAAACTAGTTGAACGATAAACTAGAAATAGGTTGAGAATATGATAAACATGGGAACAACTTCTCCGATGGATGGGAGAGGTAGTACTAGTAAATGACATAATAGATGAGATGCTGAGATGATGATTGTGTTAAGTTGAATTGATGAAAAAGATGGTGGGATTTGTTGCAAATCAATTCCAGAATGGTAAAAATGTGGGAAATGGATTGATTATTGAATATTATTGCTATATGTGGGAGCAGTTAGAGGTTGGAACCTCTATTTGCGGGTATAAGCACTTAGAAGTTTTAAACTTCATTACCTTTGAGAACCATCGCCGCTCTTTATATCCTTCATGTATACTTATTCCTAAGACTTGTCGAGTACTCTTGAGTACCCAACCTTGTTTTTACACCCCCTAGAGTTTGCTAATCTTCCCAAAGATGAGGGGAACTACAAAGATGAAAGTGAAATGTTGCTATTGAAGACCCAAAATATTAATGTTTTGAATCTAGTCACCAAGCATAAGATTTAGATAATAGTTTATGCTTATGTGTGCATTATGTTTTTGCTTCCGCTGGATTTTTGTAATGCCTACCACCTATGAGGTATGTCTCCTATGGTAGCTATGTAAGACTTATGTGATGTAATAAGTAGGTTTGTGTTGACGCCAAGATTTGGTAAAGCCCAAGGCCCACTAGGAATGCTGCATAGTCAAATAAAGTCAAAGAGAGTTCGATCAAAGATAGTCAAAAAAGCCCATTCGTCACAACATGGCCGGATATGAAGGATACGATGATGAGAAGATGAAGATTATCCAGAATCAGTTAGGATATATTACTTGGATGGCAAGTCTCTAGACTATAAATATGTATCCCTTAGTTAGATTAGAAACACACATCTCTGTCAAACAACTACTCGACACATCGCCACCCTTGGCTCCCCAAGGTTAATCCTTGTGGGATTTGACACTCAAAGCTAGGTGTACCGTTCCGATCTCCAGTGAAGAGGTGAGTCCCGCCACCCCCGATGGCTACATCAGCTTGATCTCTTCAGGCACTGGTTGAAATAGTACGATCGCTGGTTTATCGTGGTGTATTGGCGTCTAAGGCTGCATCAGATTGATCTCTTAGATTGATGTAATCTAGGTATGGTAGTTTGAGGCTTCATCGCTTAAGTCCGACATCTCTTGCTATTGTATCTTTTTTATGATGTATACCATTCATCTAAATAAAGCATGCCTGATACTTTGACATATTATTAAGATCATCGTGATTAGCTTCTATCTTGGTTAGGTATGATCTAGTTATTATGATGATTTCCATGATATAAACTTGTTATCTAGCACATTTTATTTATTTCTGTCGGAGTACAAGCCGATAGGTTATCTTCAATTCAATGTCATATCTTATTCGCCATTGGAAAGCACTCATCAGCCCATACGTAAATTGCCCATCTCATCGGCCGATGGCATGCTAACCCGTGGTCATTGGCCCTATGGCCGATCGGAATAATAGTCCACAATTATCCTATCCTTACTATGGTCATCGACTCTATAGCCGATAGGCTATGCTACTAATATTGTTTTTTTTCGTTTCCTTATTAGTTGTAGGGTCAAACTGATTGGCACTCCTTGAACCCTTTTTCTAAGAACGTTGGACCTGCACTGGAGTTAAGAAGATCTTCCAGGCCACACGTGTGTCAAAGTGTGACCAAAAAAATGCACCAACGTGCTTTTTGGCACGCTCGGTGGGACCACACTTTAGCAATTCAGCCATGGCGGGTGAACTCAACGACGACAACATCATTCCGATCACCATAGAGACCTTGACTGAGGAACAGAGGGTGGAGGTATGGAAACAAGTTGATGCTTTCTAGGAGTTGTGCTTGCAAGCCTACAGAATAACTCGAGCGGGTCCCATCCTAAGGAATCTGTTGCTAGGACCAGCGACGACCATGGAGATTAGTCAGCTGATAGAATGCCCCCATGTCGGTTTCTAGGAGATCGTAGACAACGCGCTTCACCACACACTCATCAATCAATTTGGAAAATTGGTCACACCCTCCACAAGCTGATCAATAAGACTATTGATGGCACTGTATCCCACGAGCCACCACAAGGTCTGACGTATCTCCTAGATACTCAAACCATACTTCTACTGAATATGCATCACACTCGGTTGGCTCTATAGCCGCAAGGGCCGATGAGACTAGAACAACCAACCATTTCGATCGGCTATAAAGGAAACATAACGACCCAACAATCAGCCCCCACCCAGGACTTGCCGTCGAGTTCACCGTATAACCTCGAAAGAGGTGCGTCGGTGCCATTCTCAATGGCTGGCCCTAGGCCAATAAGACAGGAGGCCCCACAAGTCACATATTGTGTAGCAAGTGTAGGACCGAAAGTAGCGACCAGAGGGGGGGGGTGAATGGGTGCCTAAAAAATTCTTTCGAATCAATGGCCTGCTCCCAATACCCAACGCACCTCAAAAGACTTAGCAGGGAAAACGAAAACAGATTGCTAAAGCCTAAAAGTATCTAGCCTAGAAACGACCGGTGTCCTAGTCAAAATACACCAACACAGTGCTAATAGGCAGATAAACAAAGCATTCAAAACAAGGGCAGATCAAAGTTCATCACAGCAATTCAAACTGAGTACAAGTGAAATAGATGAGGAGTTACTGTTCAATGTTGTCTCCAGTAAGATACTTGGCGAAGCCTGCAACGTCGAAGCTTGTAGTGTCGAAGCCTGGTTCGAAGTGTCGAAGCCTGCTTCGCAGTGTTGAAGCCTACTTCGGAGTCCTTTGACGAAGTCTGACGAAGTATGTCGTGGAAGTGCCGAAGGTTTGTGGAGTCTAGGCTAGTTCGAGTGTGACATAATGCGGAGCATGCTTCGGAGCGAAGTGACTTATGCGAAGTATGAAACTACCGAAGCCTACTTTGAAAAGTACACTTCGAAGCTACGACGCTTAACACAAGAAAAATCAACTTCGAAACAAAGCAGAGAACAATCGAAAACCTGTGACACAACCTTCGAAGTTGATGGCTCGAGGTATGACTACTGGAGTAGTGACCTTCGAAATACAGACCAACTCCGAATCGAAGTCTGCTGGTGCTCTCGCACAAGAAATCGAAGCCTAGAGATACACTTCGAATCACACACTTCAAACGCACAAACATATCCACAGAAATGTCAACAGAAACCCCTTAGTAACACACTCCGAACTTCGGAACCTGTCGAAGTATGCTTCGTAAGGTTGCCGAAGTATGTCAGAATAAAACTGTCGAATCAGTGCATACTTCGGAACAGAGTCCACACTTTAAGTTCTAATTTACTGAAAGCAGCAGAGTCTATGGAGAAGTCTGATCGGAGCCTGCTTCACAAAACAGAAGGACTTCGAGTAAAGTATGTGGCTTCGCAGAAACAACAAGAAACATGCTAGACCCTATCTTCTCGATCAAAAAGTCATGTCAAGAAAAAGCAAAGGCTAGAGAACTAGCATACTGTAGCTATAGAAAATAGGTACTACTTGCTGCTACATGAGCTCGCAAGAACTAGTACTCTCGGTACACAGAACTCAGTCCAAAAAACCCCGCACTGCAGAAGCAACAAGAAGGCACGCAAATCGAAATGAATATAAAAAGACTTCACACCTTGAAGTTCTGTGAATCTGAGAGCAAGAATCACAAACATGGAAGAACTCGTGAAGAACAAGGATACTTGCAGTGGCGGCGCTCTCACGGGAGAAAACTGGAAGAAGCCAAAAAGTGACCCAAACTTTAGTGCTGGATTAAAGTGTATTACAGAATGGGTAACCCTAACCCTAGGGATTGGGGTCCTATTTATAGGCAGCCCAATCAGCCTACAATATTCCATCAGACCCTTAGGGTTTTACAGACGCTAAAAATAAAGGAAAAGACCAAACTGCCCTTTGGATATTTTACAGACTCAACTGACTGACTGTGGGCCTAAGGACAAAATGGTAAACTCCTATTTACAGATGACTAATCCGGAAGCTAAGCTTTTGTAGCGACTACGGCTTCTCTTTAGGACAGTCTGATGCAAGATCAGCGGTTGTCAGTTTTGCGCCGAAACTGACAAAGCGTCCACCGACTTTGCACCAGGTATCCGGATTGAGCTGGCCCGATTCCGCAGCTCTCTCAGCCCGGCAATCACTCGCCGCCCGTGTACCTGAGTCAATCCTGGTCAATAGCCTAGTGGATCCTCTACTGCTCCTAGCCCATGTACCCGGATTGGGCCAGCCCGACTTCGCGGCCCCTATGCCCGACAGTCGCTCGCTGCCCGTGTACCTGAGTCACATGCGGCCCTAGACGCAGCAGGTTTTCTCTCTCTTCTTCCGTCCTCTTTTACTACAGTTGACAATGACTTATCACATCTAGAGCCATGAGGCCCACGCTCTTCAGCATGGCTCCTCAATCTCCCCCTTGATGAGTGCATTGTCAACACTTCACTTCATCAGCTCTCTAGTACCTGCGAACACACGTGGAAACATGAAAACAAAGCACAAGAAAACAAAGAAGATGAAAAAGTTTAACCCTAATTACCAAAAGCCGAACATGAGCAAGAAGCGATCATTATGGTTAACCAAAAGTAAAGACTCAATACGAGTGCAATCTCAGAATCAACAAGGATATCAAAAAGAGTAAGGACAAACGGGACAAAAACTCCCCCTGAAACAAATCCTAGAGAAAGCCAAAACTCCCCCTTAAACTCTTCTCCCAAAATTTCTCCCCCTTGTTGACAACTGAACTCATCAAGCGAGACTAAAATGCACTCTAAAGAGACACAGACTCCCCCTGAAATGCAACTCCCCCTCAAAATATGCAATGAATGCAACTGGGGTGCAGGTGGGGTGTAGAAAGCATGCTTCTCAGATATGATTGACTGCAATTTACAACATCTAATAGGTATAGCAAAAGACATACTGTCTAATACACATGGCATGTTCAGTGCAACAGATGATATCTAAAGAAAGTCATTAGCACGTATTTTTCAATTTTTGCAAACAAAAGCATCACCACATTTCCAGTTGACAAGCAAGGTAAAGCTTGAGATGCAGAAGCTAACTGATATCTACCAAGATAAGCATTGTCCAAAACAAAGTGCTTCAGCAAACTTGTTATCTATTGGCGTAAAAGTTTACGCTAACAAGTTCTCTGAGATCAAGAACGGACAAACAATGAGTTCGTGTCTAAGAGCTGTCTCAAGCCTCCGTATTGGATGATAGCTCAAGTAGTTCGAATATGTGTATTGAATAGATGGACCTGTTTCACATCACATTGCCTCAATTATCCCCCAATGTCGTCGCCCGCCTAGCTATCTTCGAGTGGGCACTCCAGGCCGAAGGGTGCGAAGGACGTTCGGAGGTCTTCGCCGCCACCCATGAGGACTATCTGCCAGCCGAAGCCGTAGGACGGGCCCGGGGACTCCAAGGTGATAACGGCCTTCGGCAGCGTCAACTTCCTAGTTGCAGGAAGGAGCATGCCCAGCACTTTCCTGCGAAGGCCATCAACGATCGGTGGTACACCAACTGGATCCTTCGGTGGTTCTACGCCGAAGTCGGAGAGGACTCCCCCCTCGCAGGGCCCCTCCAGGAGATCTGGTTCCGAAAGGAGGCGGAGATCGCTCCGAATCCTAGCCTGCTCTCCACGAGGCTAGGTCTATTGACCTCGGTGGCACGTCGCATGAGCATGCGCGACCTCGCCGAAGAGTTCATCTCCCTTTGGATTCCGCCCCTCAGGGCCAACTGGCCGATAGTGTTTCAACAGGCTTCGGAGGGTGATCTTCGAACCCTAGGTAAGACTTCAACTCCTGCATTAATGTGTTAGATGATGAAAAATAACATACTTATAATATGTTACCCTTTTTTCCCCAGCGGCTCCACTGGCGCTAGCTCCGGAAGACATAGCTCGGGCAACCGAACGGGTCCTCGGAGTCCCTACGGTAACTGAGAGACGGAAGAGGCTGGAGCTGGTGGGAGTTGGGAGCGCTCCAACAAAGTGTGGGGAAGCTCTCGGAATGGTGCCCCCTCCTTTGCCAGACTTTACCTCGACCGAAGCAGCCTCTCGGAAACGGAAGGCCGTCGCCGAGCCCCCCAAGAAAGCCAGCAAGACACCGCCTAAGAAGAAGAAAGTGGCGAAGCTCCCTCCACAGCTGGATCCTGCTTCATCTGCTTTGTCCTTGGACAATCAGAGCTCGGCCTCGGAGGATTCCGAGGACTCCAATGCCCAACTGGCAATGACCTTCGAGAATTATCTCTTGGAGGACGACGAAGATGCAGCGGGAGTCTCAGCCGAAGCTTCTGCTCGGGAGATTGCGGAGGTAGACCTGGTGCACGCCTCCGTGTCCGCTGTCGTGGATTTGGAGACGGACTCCACCACCCCCAACTCACCCGTAACCGGGGTGATCATGGCGGACGTCGAGGCCCCAACGGAAAGCGCACCGGAGAGGACTTCGGGGGATGATATCGATGATATCCTCCGGATGTACGAAGTTCTAGAGGATCCGACGATTCTGCCTCATGGGTCCTCCGAAGGTATACTACGAAGTTTTTACCTTGGTCGACACCTGCAACAATTTCTACTCGTAAATGCTTATCAAATATTTTGACACTGTAGGTACCTAGAAAGGTGATGAAGCCCCGGCGGCACACGAAGTCCCAATTTCTTCAGGGGTCGAGGTTTCGATGGACACTTCGACTCCCTTGGATGCTCCGGTCCCGGTGGCGGAAGTCGTGCCCGCCGATGCGGCCCTGGGGACCGAGGTCACCCCCGCTGCTGCGGCTCCGGTGACCGAGGTCGCCCCTGTCGCTACGGCTCCGGTGACCGAAGTCGCCCCTGTTGCTGCGGGTCCGGTCGAAGAGGTAGCCGCCGAAGAAAGGGCCGCTTCTGCCCTAGCCGATGCTCCTGCCTTCGTGCCGGGGAGGGGCAAAAGCATGTCTAGTCTCGGCCTTCCCCCCGGCCTAGCGACGCCCTCGGCTAGCAACTCGGAGAAGGAGGCCACGGCGGATGATCGCCAAGCTTCGTCTTGGCTTCCTTTGCTGGCTTCGTTCCTGGAGCACCAGACAGGCCTCCGAGCGCTCCTGGAGCCTTTGGCGGAGAAGAGCCAGGACATCGCCAATTCGGACCTGGTCTCTGCTCTGAGCGAAGCTAGGTCTCCGGCGCTCGACATGGCCCTCGAAAGGGCTGCCCTTCAGGTATGAAAAGCACCACAACCACTTCTAATTAGTAATTATGAACACTTTGGTACTTACTTGCTCCTTTTTTCAGCAATTCATCCTTGCTAGAGCGGCATCGACTTCCAATGAAGTCGAAACCAATCGACTCAAGAGGAAGGTTATCACCCTCCAAACTGCCCTTAAAGGCTCCGACGAAAGATCCCTTCGGTTGGAGGAGGAGGCCCTATAGGAACGGAGGGCTAGAGCTGCGGTCAACGAAGCCCTCCGAATAGCGAGGCAGGACAACGACGCGCTCCGTACTTCGGCCCAAGAGGGTGAAGCCGAGCGCGTGGTTCTTCGAGCGGAGGTTGAAAAGCTCCGACAATCGGCGGTTACTTCGAGCGCCCAGCTGGTGGAGCTCCAAGGAGCCCTTAATCAAGCGATGGCCCAGAAGAGCTCCTTGATGCTCCAAGTGGCCGAAGTGACTGCTACTGCTGTGGGGCTGGAGGCGGCAGAGAAGAAGAACGCTAGTGCGGCAGAACGTACCTTGGACGCCCTTCAGGGTACCTTGGAATATTTTGGCACTATGTGCCCTTCGTCTTCTGCGGCTACCAGCGAACCGCTCGATCGGAAGTTGAAGAGGATCCAAGTGGCAGTGTCGTTGATGATGAACTCCAGGCGTCTGGTACGGAGAGATCTCCGGTCAGTGCGCCGGCATTGGAGTTCTCCAGCACCTCGAAGCTCTTCAGATCCCCCTCGCTTCAGTCGGGGGTTCCACCCCTGGAAGCTTTGCCTCCGAAGACCTGCTGCACCCATCTTCAGACGTAGCCTTAGCCTGGGAAGCCTTCTGGTCGACTTGGAAGACGGACCACAAGGCTGCGGCCAAAGCTTGGATCGATGAAGCCCGTCGGCAGAAGCAGGCATAGACAAGGCCACCACTTCCTGCCTCGCCAGCTCCGGCAATCACTGCTCCACCAACCAACCCGTAGGTCTAGCTCCTAGGGCAATCATGTATACAAAATCTTGTAAAGCCCCTTTCATTAATGAAAGTTATAAACGAAAAGCTTGCTTGGGTGTTTTGTTCATTTTTAGGTTTGTCACGCCCTTCGAACCCTGACCTCGAAATACTGGATTTTACCGAAGGGCTTCAGAAGGAATGGGAAAGCCTCGAGAGCTTAAGGCCCTACCGCCGATCTCGCTTCTTTGTTCCTCGTGGATACAAAGGGGAGATACCCCCCGAAGTTTTTCAAGAGGTCTTAGCGTATATCAAGGAAGAGGAGAAAGAGAAGGCATCCTCGTCTTCTGAACACATGAATTGGTCTGATTTGGAGTATCAGGCCGAAGACCCTTCGGAGGTTAACTCCGAAAGGATTCTGACCTGGGCCGAGCTTCAAGAGGAGCAAAAGAAACTGCGAGCCTCGAAGAAGAATAGAAGTGCGCTGACTGAAAAAGACTAAACCAGCAGCTTCGAGCTCCGAAGGACAGAGTAGTCGGAGGGGTAGCTCTAGAGGCCGACAGGGTCTTCGATTTTTCCTAGGCTTGGACCAAAACTTCTCCTGATGTATAAGTACGATGAATTAATGTGACTTGTTATGAAAGTATCCCTCCTACCCCTCCTTGTGGGTGGGGGATCCTTTGTTGTTCAAATGGGTTCGCCGGACACAATGATGCGCCGGACAACTTGATGCTTCGTATCACACTTAATATTCATACTTCCGTATTATTATCTCGTAAGTTTCGAAGTTAGACCTGTCGCTTAGGGCCTTTGATTCATCATTTTTTATTATTTATTATTATGTTTTTTTAAAGTGTCTCGTTAGCCTGGGCCTCGAAACCTTATTACTTGGTCACCTTCGACTCTTTTACAGATTGCTTGAACCCGTAGGCCGGAAGATCTGTTTAGGATCCTAACAAGCCAGAGCCTGGAATCCGTAGGCTGGCCACCTTCGGCTCTTTTACAGATACTTCGTACCCGGAGGCCGGAAAATCTGTTTTTTTAAGTCCTTAGACTCTTCTACGTATCCTAACAAGCCGGAGCCTGGAATCCATAGGCTGGCTACCTTCGGCTCTTATACAGATACTTCGTACCCAGAGGCCGGAAATCTGTTTTTTTAAAGTCCTTAGACTCTTCTACGGATCCTAACAAGCCAGAGCCTGGAATCCATAGGTTGGCCACCTTCGGTTCTTTTACAGATACTTCGTACCCGGAGGCCAGAAATCTATTTTTTTAAAGTCCTTAGACTCTTCTACGGATCCTAACAAGCCGGAGCCTGGAATCCGTAGGCTGGCCACCTTCAGTCTCTTTTACAGATACTTCGTACCTGAAGGCCATAAATCTGTTTTTTTAAGGTCCTTAACTCTTCTACGGATCCTAACAAGCTGGAGCCTGGAATCCGTAGGCTGGCCACCTTCGGCTCTTTTACAGATACTTCATACCCGGAGGCCGGAAATCTGTTTTTTTTAAGTCCTTAGACTCTTCTACGGATCCTAACAAGCTGGAGCCTGGAATCCGTAGGCTGGCAGCGGAGCCCTCGAACCCATGGTTCGCAGACTGCTGTCCGGGTCTTGGGAAAGATGCTTGACTCTACAAGCATCTCCGTCCTCCCGATGCAGTCCATCCAGAGTAGGGATACTCGAAGAGTAAACAAATTCGACCCCCCGCTTTTATTTAGAAAAGGAAGTTTTACAAGTGATTACAAGGAGCCCCTAAGCGTAATAACGCTTAAGGTGCTCCGCATGCCATGCATGTTTCAATTCTCCCCCTTCTAAATTAGCTAATTTAAACGATCCAGGACTGTCCTGAGCGTAGGATAATATATGGTCCTTCCCATTTATTTCCTAGCTTCCCTGGTGCTATTACACTTCGCAAAACTAGATGACCTGGTCTAAGCTCGTTCGGCTTTATCTTCGGGTCATACCATGTTTTTGTTTGGCCTTGGTACTTCGTCAGATTGACTGACAGCTCGAAGCCTTGTTTCTTCTGATAAGTCCAGCGAAGTGTTTCTTTCATCTTCATCTCCGGGCTGCACTACACGAAGGGATCCACCTTTGAGCTCCGTAGGAGTCATGGCCTCATCTCCGAAGAGTAGTCTAAATGGGGTAAAACCTGTGGATCTGGTTTGAGTGGTTCGAATGGACCACAAAATCTTGGGGAGCTCTTCGACCCACAGCCCCTTGGCCAGCCCAACAATCCTTCGATTTAAACCAGAGAGGATGTTCCCATTGGCTCGCTCGACAGCTCCGTTGGACTGTGGATGGCGCACTGCTGCGAAGCACAACTTAATGCCCAGTTCTTCACAAAATTCTTTGAATGTGTCAGCTTCGAACTGGGTTCCATTATCCACGGTTAGCTTCTCTTGGCACTCCGAACCTGCATATAACATTCTGCCAGAAAAACTTTTGCACATTCCTTGAAGTGATAGCAGTCAATGGTTCTGCCTCGACCCATTTTGAGAAATACTCGATTGCTACCACTACAAACTTCAAGCTTCCTTTGGCCATTGGGAAAGGGCCTATGAGGTCCATGCCCCATCGAGCCATTGGCCACACTAGGGCAATAACTTGAAGTGGTACCGGCGGACGGTGGCTTCGTTTCCCCATCCACTAGGCATCCTTGGCAGGTTCGGACTAACTCCTCCGCATCTCTCACAACTGTCGGCCAGTAAAGCCCCTGCCGAAGTGTTTTCCCTACTAGGGCGCGAGGGGCTAAGTGGCTTCCACATAAGCCTTCGTGAATGTCCCGAAGTATGTCTTGGCCTTCTGGTTGGGAGATGCACCGGAGTAGAGGAGAACACACTCCGGCTTTGTACAACATTCCATTGACAAGCTTATAATTTCTAGCCCTTGACTGCAGCCTTCGGAAATCCGGACCTTCGGAAGAGTCTGTACTACCTTGCAAGATGTCCATTATCGGAGCTCGCCAATCCGTGGCTGGAATGCAAAGGACTTCTGCGGAGGGTAATTGATTGACAGCAGGCTTTACTAGTTCTTCATAGAAAGCACCCTCCGGTAGGTCTAATGCTCTAGCCGCAGCCTTTGCCAGAATGTGTGCAAGTTGATTCTCTGCTCGAGGGATGCTCCGAATAGAGAATCCTTTGAATGCTGCTTCAGCCTTGCGGATCTCTTCAAGATATTGCGCTAGGTGCAGGTTCTTTGCCTGAAAGCTCTTATCAACATGCCCTGCGACGACTTGGGAATCTGTCTTAATTATTATCCTTGCTGCTCCAAGTGCCTTTGCCTTTCGAAGGCCTAGCAGGACCCCTTCGTATTCTGCGATATTATTGGTGGTTTTAAAGTTGAGCCTCACAGAATACATGGGCTTTTGCCCTGACGGCGATATGATGACTGCACCAGCTCCAGCACCAGGTGCCTGATAAGCTCCGTCAGAAAATATTGTCCATAAACCTTTAGAGGGCTCCTCTGGAGCCCAAACTGCAGATGGAGTCCACTCGGCTACGAAGTCAGCTATGATTTGGGATTTTATAGCTGTTCTTGCTGTGAAGGAGATTCCGAAGGGGGATAGCTCGACAGCCCATTTTCCAATCCTACCTGCAGAGTCTTTGCTTCGGAGCATATCCCCAAGAGGATACGAGGTAGGAACGATTAGGTTATGCACCAAAACATAATGCCTTAGCTTTCGTGAGGCCATTACCAGGGCATAAGCAAATTTCTCGAGCTCGGAGTATCTTATCTTAGCTCCGGACAAAGCTTCTGCAACAAAATAAACAGGGTTCTGTACCAGCTTTCCCTTAAGCTCAACTTCCCGGACCAATACTACACTTACTGCGGAGCCTGTTGCTGTAAGATAAAGGAGGAGTGTTTCTTCTGGGAGGGGCACAGTAAGTGTTGACAAGCTTCCGAGGTATGCTTTTATGTCATCAAAGCTCTTCTAGCATTCTGATGTCCAACTGAAGCTTTCAAACCCCTTTAGGGCTATGAAAATTGGGAGGCTTCGTTCTACTGACCTGGCCAAGAATCTGCTAAGGGCTGCGAGCCTCCCTGCTAGCTTCTGGACCTGCTTCAAATTCCCTAGTGGAGCCATTCTTTGCAGTGCACTTATCTGCGTTGGGCTAGCTTCGATTCCCCTGCTCGAAACTAAGTACCCTAGCAGTTTTCCTGCTTGTGCTCCGAACCTGCATTTTTCAGGGTTGAGGCTGTACTCCACATGCTCGGAGGCTCTCAAACGTCTCAGCTAGGTCTAGGCTATGCTGGTGATTTTGAGCACTTTTTATTACAATGTCATCCATATAGGCTTCGACATTTCGACCTATTTGGTGACCTAGAGCCTTAGCTATTAAACGTGAAAAAGTGGCTCTGGCATTCCGCAAACCAAACGGCATTCTTACATAACAAAATACCCGGAAGGAGTTATAAAACTTGTCTTGGCTTCGTCTTCGCGCTTCAGCCAAACTTGATGATATCCGGAGTAGGCATCGAGGAAACTTAGCAATTTGGAGCCAGCTGTGGAATCCACCAGCTGGTCTATTCGGGGCATCGAGTAGGGGTCTCGCGGGCATGCTTTATTTAATGAAGTGAAGTCAATACACATGCGCCATTTGTTCGATTCCTTCTTCCTTACAAAAATAGGGTTATCCAACCACTCGGTATGGGCTACCTCCCTGATGATGCCAGCCCTCAGTAATTTTTCTACTTCGGTTTTGGCGAGGCTTGCTCTTTCTGCAGACAGCTTGAGGAGCCCCTGGTGTACTGGCCTGGCCTTCGGGTTGACGAGCAGGCTATGCTCGATGATGCTCCAATCCACCCCGGTGATGTCTTCGTCGGTCCAGGCGAAGACATCCAGATTTTGCTTGACGACTTCTTCCAATGAGGCAGCTATCTCCGGGGATAGCCCTTTGCCGAACTGTATTGGATATTCTTTGCCATCTCTTGAGATTATCCTTGTCTCGACATCACCTTCCGGGCTTGGCTTGAGGGAGAGCCCTTTTGAAGGGTTCGAAGCCTCCGGCATTTCTTCCGTGCTCTCCACCACGTTGTGCACTTGTCGGGGATCCAACGGCTGGCCGTGCCCATACTCCATTCTCCGGGCTATAGCTTGGTCTCCTGAAATAGTAAGAACTCCACCTTACGTGGGCATTTTGAGACAGCGATAGTTGTGATGCGCTATAGCCCCGAATTGGTTCAGCATCCCTCTCCGAAGATTGCGTTGTAAGCATAAGGGGCGTCAACAACGTCGAAGATCACCTCTTCTACCCTGGCCAAGGGCCCCTCTCCGAAAGCAACCTCGAGGCCTATCTGGCCGAGGGCATCGAGAGGCGGTCCTGACAAACCTTGAAGTGGTCGGCCGCTGGAAGTAGATGCTTCCGAGGTATGCACATTTGATCGAAGGCCTCGAACAAAAAGTATGTCTGCGGAGCTTCCAGCCGTCCACTAGGATCCTTTGGACTTCCACTCCTACTATGTCCGCGGAAATGACCAAGGGGTCAGCATGGGGAAACTTTACCCCCACAGCATCGCTAGCAGTAAATGAGATGGGCACATGAGACCACTCTGGCATCCCTTATGCGGAGCTTGAAGTCCCAATGTGCCCAACCTCGCGGACGTATTCACGCCGCTGTCTTTTGGACATGTTTCCGAGGGTCCCCCCTCCGGAGATGGGCAGGTCCACTCGTTTGCCACGGTCTTGTGGGTCTTACTGCTTCGGTGGTGGCATAATGTTGGCCACCGGGAGTCGCATGGGGGCTTCGGGGACACCGGCTCGGGCCACAATTTACACAGGCTCCGACCGTGCCGCAGGTGGGGCTCGATCTGAAGTACTCTTCCTGGTACTTCGTCCTAGGTACTCGCATCGAAGGGTTAACACCGATTTGCAGTCCTTCGTGTCATGGCTTCTATTGTCGCCATGCACGCAGCAGAAAAAGCTCTAGCGCCTGCCAGGTGTTCTCTCTTGAGGCTTTGGTGCTCCAGCCTTGAAGTTCTGCGTCTGTTGATAACTGGTCGGTGCCTTCGGAACGGAGGGTGTAATGCTTAGTACCTCCGAACGGAAATGCTTCTTCCCTCGCCTGTGCTCGTTGAAGCGGCTATCTTGAGGGGGTTGTAGAGGAGCCGAGGCTTTTGGCTCCGCCTTAACTTCTCAGAGGGTAGGTGCGGGTGCTCTGGCCCACCAGAGACAGCCTTCCTCCGCCTTGGCATACTGTTCGAAGTATGCCATCAGCTGCGCCACAGACGTCACCGGCTTCCAATGGAGTTTGCTCAGGAGGTCGGGGTTTAGCACCCCTTCGCGGGAGGCGTCGACTACCGAAGAGGTAGACAGGCCCTTAATCTGTGACAGTGTGGGCGAAGCGCGTGAAGTATTCTCGGAGTGTTTCTCCTGCCCGCTGCTTCACCTTGAACAAACTCCCTGTGGAAATCGGGGCAACAAAGGTACCCTGGAAGTTGCTCACAAACTTCTTCTTCAACTGCTCCTAGGACCTGATCGATCATGGCTTCAGGGACCAGAACCATCGGAGCGCCACGCCTTCGAGAGCAAGGGGGAAACCCTTCGCCATCGTGTTGCGCATCCCTCCGCTTGCTTCTATTGCTAGGGCATACGAGTGGGCGAACTCTTCGGGGTCTGACCCACCGGAGTACTTGTGCAACTTTGAGGCCTTGAATGTGGGATCGAAAGGCACTCTTTTCAAGTCCGAATTCAGCGGAGACTCATCATCGAAAGATGCATTCTCAGCCTCCTCCGGGACTTGGGCAGCTTCTGGGAGGTTGCGAGCACCACCGTCTTGAGGCCCTTCTGGAGTCTCGGTGGAGGCTTGAGTGCGGAAGCGATCGGCGGCCTCTTGCCTCCACCTAGCTACTTCCTCCTGAAGCCTGGCTAGTTGAGTAGCCTCGGTTCCAGGAAGGTCTTCATCTTCATCGGAGGGTAGCTCCGAGTCTTGGGAGCTGACATAATTAGTCCGAAGCACCGTAGGAGGAGCTCAAGGACCCCTGGGCACTCGATGCCCAGTGGCATCTTCGGGAATCGTTGGAGCGGTTGAGGGCCCAGCTCCTGTGGTCCGAGGGGACCTTCGGAGGGGACCCGAGGCTAGGCTTCGCTTTGGAGGCATAGCTAGTCCCGAATAGGTCTGAAGATCGGGGACTTCGATTGATCTGGGAAGGCGAGCGGGGGCCTTCGAACCGCACTAAGAATCCCCTTACCGAAGGGTGCGCGGAATCTTTGGACTCTGAGGCTCCATCCGTAAGTGCTCTTCGAAGTGCAGTCAGCAGTAGAGAACAAGCTTTTAGAACTTGGTTCCCGACGGACGGCGCCAATTGTTGGCGTAAAAGTTTACGCTAGCAGGTTCTCTGAGATCAAGAACAGACAAACAGTGAGTTCGTGTCTAAGAGCTATCTCAAGCCTCCGTATTGGATAATAGCTCAAGTGGTTCGAATATGTGTATTGAATAGTCCGGGTATCATGTCCCCGTTACAGGGTAGAGAGGGGGGTATTTATAGGCAAAAATGTTTAAGGAAAATACCTAATTACCCCCAGATTACAACCGACATAGTGGAAACTATTCGGTACATGGAGCAGGGTTAAAAGGGTAAAATTTATCTGAGGCAGATGGGTAAGCCAAACATCTTATCAATCTTGTCGTTCTGCTTCGGAGCCTTCGTATCTTGCGGAGAGCTTCTCAGGACTTCGGATCGAGGCACCCTTCGGCTTGACGCCTTCACCTTCGAACAAGGAGCCCACCATCTCCGAAGCTTAGTGGATCTTTTGAGTTGTTAATCTCTAAGTCTTGAAAGTGAAGCAATTTCCCCCAACATTATCTTTTTAATTTTCAGGCTTTTCATTTTCCTTTTTCATTTTTGCCAAGGGTTATTTGCATGTCAAATCTTATGCTAACCGACCAAGTCAAGCCTAGGCCAGAACTAGACCATCGGAAGCTTAAGACATTGGTCTTGGCATACACTACACGGTCCTAGTTCATACCAAAGTGTTATGGTAAGCAATCCAGAACAATGCAATGCGACAAAGCAAACCCACTTGGATCTTTTCAACTTAAGCATAAAAAGGCATGGATTTTTCATTCATTTTTGATTTTTATCGTTTTTATAGCACATTTTCCATGTTAAATCATAAAGATGTTCAAGTTGCATATCTGCACCTATGTAAGGAACTAGCTACAAGGCATGTAACAGATAGCAAAAGCACTTAGCCTACACATGCTAGTTACCAGAAGCAATGGTGATCATTTTTCAGGTTTAAAACATAAAAGCCTTGCATATGACAGATATCAGACATATCAAGTGAACTGAACCAAAGCATGATCATTGACAAGTAATCAAAAGCATGTACCAGCTAGAATAAGTAAAGCAGTTCAATCATATAACAGAAGCAAGCTCAAAAGTGTGATATGTGAGTATGTATGATATGAACACACACAAAAAGACTCAGGAAAAGAGTAAAGAAGAAAGAGAACTGATGCAAAAATATCCTAGAAAGGATACACAACACCCAAATCCCCTCGTAAACGCTCAAAGGTAGACTGATCTAGGGGTTTGGTGAAAATGTCAGCCAACTGATGATGAGTATCAACATGAACAAGGTCAATGACACCTTTCTCATATTGATCCTGCAGAAAGTGAAAGCGCACATCAATGTGTTTGGTTTTTGAATGGAGACAAGGGTTTTTCCCTACACTAATAGCACTGGCTGCTGTCGCAAAACAGAGGAACTCTGGTAGGAAAGAACAACCCAAAATCTCGTAGAGTAGAAATCATCCAAACCAACTGTGAGCAGCAGCTACGTACTCAGCCTCAGTGGTCGAAAGAGCAACTCCAGATTGCTTTCGAGAAGACCAAGAAACAAGAGAACCAATAAACTGGCAAGTACCGGAAGTCGACTTGCGATCCAACCGGCACCCACCAAAGTCAGCGTTCGAAAAGCGAGATAAATCAAGAGATGATGATGCTGAATAGTAAAGACCAAGATCAGGCGCATAGGTAAGATACCTGAAAATGCGCTTGACAGCATGCCGATGAGACGCGCGTGGTGAAGACTGGAAGCGCGCGCACAGTCCCACGGCAAACTGTATGTCTGGCCTCATCACCATCAAGTACAACAGCGAAACCGATCATCCCTCGAAACTCTCTCTCGTTGACCTTGACGCCACTCTCGTCCTTGTCCAGGCCCCCAGATGTTCCCATTGGGGTCATCTGAGGCTTCAGCTCTCCACCAAAGTCAAATTTTTTCAACATGTCCCGAGTGTACTTACCCTGGTGAATGAAGGTGTCGTCCTTGGTCTGCTTGATCTCGAGCCCTAAGAAGTACTTGAGCTCACCCATGAGGCTCATTTCAAACTCACTGTGCATCTGCTCAGAAAACTTGGACACAAGATCATTAGTAGTACCGCCAAAGATAATATCGTCCACATAAATCTGAGCGACTAAAAAATCTGAAACATCTCTAAGCAAGAAAAGAGTTTTATCCACAGAACCCATCACAAAGCCCTTCCCCAACAAAAACTGCTTCAACCGGTCATACCAAGCCCTAGGGGCTTGCTTCAACCCGTATAAAGCTTTTTGCAACTTAAAAACATGTCGAGGAAACTTGGAGTTCTCAAAACCGGGGAGCTGCCTAACATAAACCTCCTCCTCTATGTATCCGTTCAGAAAAGCACTCTTGACGTCCATTTGAAAAAGCTTAAAACCCTTCGAAGCGGCAAAAGCTAAAAGAATGCCAATGGACTCAAGACGGGCAACATGAGCGAAGGTTTCTTCAAAGTTAATACCTTCCTTATGGCAAAAACCCTGGGAAACTAGTCGAGCTTTGTTGCGCACCACAACCCCATCTTCACCTTGCTTGTTCTTGAACACCCACTTGGTGCCTATGGGGTTGCATCCGGGTGGCAGCTCAACTAGTGTCCAAACCCGATTGCAGACAAAATTCTCAAGCTCTTCTTGCATGACATTAATCCAGTTCGAGTCAGAAAGAGCATGAGAAACGTCTCTGGGCTCAAAAGATGCAACAAAAGAAGATTCGGCAAACACAACAAGAGAGTCAATAGACGAACGCATAGTCCTTTCAGACATATCACCGATGATGAGCTCTGAGGGGTGATCACGCTGAACTGCTCGGGATCCCTGGTGATCTGAAGTCACCTCACCGAAGTCAGCAGTTGACACCTATGGACTTGACTAAGGGGGCTCGATCGAAGTGGAAGAAGTGATCAGAGGTCCGCCCTCGTCCTTAGTCGAAGTCTCAGAAGGTGTGGGTTCTGCAGGCTGCGCAGAAGGCCCACCCTCATCAACAACTGGAGTGTCCTCATCTTCCTCGAAGATGGACTCTCCGAGCTCACCATCACCAGAAGGCTCAAAAGGAGTCAAAGAAGGCAAGGACTCATCGAAAGAAATCTCACAAGTCTCGACAAGCTGCTTGGAGTCGAGGTTCCAAACACGGAAGTCTCGATAATGCAAAGCATAACCAAGAAAAACTTCATCCCAGCAACGAGACTCAAACTTGTCCAAATGCCCTCCCTTCTTGAGCACAAAGCACTTGCAGCCAAATGCTCGCAAGTGGCTCACCTTGGGCTGTCTGTCAAACCACAACTCGTATGAGGTCTTACCTAGGTAAGCTCTAAGAAAAATGCGGTTGGCCAGATAGCAAGCCTGTGTTCATGGCTTTAGCCCAAAAACGCCTAGGAGTCTTGTGCTCATCGAGCATCGTCCTGGCCATCTCGACTAGCGTGCGGTTTTTTTGTTCCACAACACCGTTCTGTGGGGGAGTGTAAGGAGCAGAAAACTGATAGGTCAAGACCCTAATCACTACAGAAGCTGACGAACTAAGAGTTCTTGAACTCAGAGTCGTTGTCAGAGTGAATTGCTCGCATCCGACCATTGTTCTCATTCTTCAGCTTCAAAATCAGGTCATGAACAAAACGAAAAGTCTCATCCTTAGACTCCAAGATGAAAACCCACGAGAATCGAGAAAAATCGTCAACAATCACAAGCGCGTACCACTTCCCACCGACTGAGCGTACCCGAGCTGGACCTATAGTGTCCATGTGTAACAGCTCGCCCGAATACGAAGTCATCACCTGAGTCAGGTGCGTGAGAAGCGGCAACCATTTTCCCGTGACGACAGGGATGGCAAACTAGATCCTTCTCCATCTTAAGCTTGGGCAATCCTTGGATGAGGTCCATAGAGCTCAACCTGACTAGCAGATCAAAACTCAAATGACCTAACCTCCTATGCCACTTCTAGAGCTCAGAGGAGGATCCAGCAATCAAACAACGAGAAGGGCCAAAAGAACAAGAGAAGTCAATCCAAAAAACCTTACCAAAAGGTAAGATCTGCTAAATCAAAGACCCTCTAGAATCAATCACAGAAGAACTGCCCTTCTTAAAATGAACCTCCAAACCATCCTCAAGAAGTTGCGAAACAAAAATCAAATTGAAGTTCAAATTTCCAACCAAATCAACATTCTTCAAAGAGAAATGATCAGAGATGCGAATTGAGCCAATATCGTGTACCTTCCCTTGACCACTATTCCCGAATGTGATGTACTCTTTGGAGCTCGGGGAAGTGAGACTGGAGAACCATCTGCGATGTCCCGTCATGTGGCAAGAGCATCCTGAGTCCATGATCCAAACGTCCTCCAGTCCCCGATCCTTTTCGTTGTCGTCGTCATCAGAGTCATCGGAGGAGCCCTTCTCTTCCTTATCCCCAAGAGCCATTGAGCAGAAGCTCTTGCGGGATCTTCGGCGCTGATGTGAGCGGCTCTTCAGTCTGTCCCCAAAGGCCATGAAGCAAAGGCCCGCCGGATCGTCCTTGTCCTTCCCCTTCCTAATGATGATCTCCTCATCGCTTGAGCTCGATGAAGAGGAAGAAGACGTAGACCGCTTGGAGTAGCTCTTCTCCATCTCGGCGAAGAAGGCCTTGTTGCGCTTCTTGTTCTCTCGCCGGTAGTCCTTCAGGGCCTTTCTGAAGAATCTGGTGTTTGGCTTGCCCTTGTTGAAGGAGGAGCTGTCGTGCTTGCGGGAGTCGTGGAAGCCACCACCGGTGCCCTTCTTGTGACCATTGTGCTTGGGGCAGTCGGCGATGAAGTGTCCTGGGTCACCACACTCAAAGCACCAGGATTTTGTGCCGTGTCTTTTGAACATCCTTTTGTCATAAACACGACGCACCAGGTTGTTAAAAAGACACAAGTCATCATCTCCCAACGACTCAAGCTGGTCCTCAGTGATAGACATCAAAGAGAACCCAGCACAACTCACAGAGGAGGGGTTAGCAGATGGTGTAGCAAGGGCCAGAGACTTTGATCTAGAACCAGTGAGATTTGATCTCAACTGTTATAAACCTCGGTGGCCTTCAGTTTGCTAAACAACTCAGAAATAGGTCAAGGTATCATAAGATGTGCTCTCAATGATAGAGGATACCTTGATCTCCCAGATCTTAGGGTCCAAGGTATGGAGAACCTTGAGCGCCTGCTCATAATCTGAGACTAACTGAACACCCTCAGCCTTGTTGTCCCGAAGCTTGTTTATGATCGATTAAAAATGACCAAACAACGCTTCAACAGATTCACTCGGCTTTTGTGTGAAGTTCTCATATTCACGCCGATAGGTATGATAGAGCCGAGCCTTGACCTGAGTTGTCCCCTCATGGTGTGCCTGAAGGGTAGCCCAGATCTCTCTCGCAGTGGTGAGATGGCTCACATGCTCTAATTCAGTGGGACCTAAATAAGAAAACAAAATGTTCACAGTTTTGTTATTGTTCAGATGCTTGGGCGATGATACCAGGAGAATCGCGCATAGCAACTAGCAATATGACAAACGTAGCGTGAACACAAATGTCCGAGATGTCCGAGCTTTGGCTCATGAGATAGGCTCGCATGCGAGTCTTCCAATAATTATAGCCATAAGCTTCCAAGGACGGGACCTTTCCAGGTGACGTCATGATCACTACTGGGGTTAGAACCGGTTAAGGTATGAAAAACCCCAACCAAGCTCTGATACCACTTGTAGGACCGAAAGTAGCGACCAGAGGGGGGGTGAATGGGCGCCTAAAAAATTCTTTCGAATCAATGGCCTGCTCCCAATACCCAACGCACATCAAAAGACTTAGCAGGGAAAACAAAAACAGATTGCTAAAGCCTAAAAGTATCTAGCCTAGAAACGACTGGTGTCCTAGTCAAAAGACACCAACACAGTGCTAATAGGCAGATAAACAAAGCATTCAAAACTATGGGCAGATCAAAGTTCATCACAGCAATTCAAACTAAGTACAAGTGAAATAGATGAGGAGTTACTGTTTAAAGTTGTCTCCAGTAAGATACTTGGCGAAGCCTGCAACGTCGAAGCTTGTAGTGTCAAAGCCTGGTTCAAAGTGTCGAAGCCTGCTTCGCAGTGTCGAAGCCTACTTCGGAGTCCTTTGACGAAGTCTGACGAAGCCTGTCGTGGAAGTGCCGAAGGTTTGTGGAGTCTAGGCTAGTTCGAGTGTGACAGAATGCGAAGCATGCTTCGGAGCGAGGTGCCTTATGCGAAGTATGAAACTACTGAAGCCTACTTTGAAAAGTACACTTCGAAGCTATGATGCTTAACACAAGAAAAATCAACTTTGAAACAAAGCAGAGAACAATCGAAGCCTGTGACACAACCTTCGAAGTTGATGGCTTGAGGTATGACTACTGGAGTAGTGACCTTCGAAATACAGACCAACTCCGAATCAAAGTTTGTTGGTGCTCTCGCACAAGAAATCGAAGCCTAGAGACACACTTCGAATCACACACTTCAAACGCACAAACAGATCCACAGAAATGTCAACAAAAACCCCTCTGTAACACACTCCGAGCGAAGCCAACTAGAGAAACACGCTTCGAAGCTAACTTCGGAACCTGTCGAAGTATGCTTCGTAAGGTTGTCGAAGTATGTCAGAATAAAACTGTCAAATCAGTGCATACTTCGGAACAGAGTCCACACTTTAAGTTCTGATTTACTGAAAGCAGCAGAGTCTATGGAGAAGTCTGATCGGAGCCTGCTTCACAAAACAGAAGGACTTCGAGTAAAGTATGGGGCTCCGCTAGAAACAACAAGAAACATGCTACACCCTATCTTCTCGATCAAAAAGTCATGTCAAGAAAAAGCAAAGGCTAGAGAACTAGCATATTGTAGCTACAGAAAATAGGTACTACTTGCTGCTACAGGAGCTCGCAAGAACTAGTACTCTCGGTACACAGAACTTAGTCTAAAAAACCCCGCATGCAGAAGCAACCAGAAGGCACACAAATTGAAATGAATATAAAAAGACGTCACACCTTGACGTTCTGTGAATCTGAGAGCAAGAATCACAAACATGGAAAACTCATGAAGAACAGGGATACTTGCAGTGGCGGCGCTCTCACGGGAGAAAACTGGAAGAAGCCAAAAAGTGACCCAAACTTTAGTGCTGGATTAAAGTGTATTACAGAATGGGTAACCCTAACCCTAGGGATTGGGGTCCTATTTATAGGCAGCCCAATCAGCCTACAATATTCCATCAGACCCTTAAGGGTTTTACAGACGCTAAAAATAAAGGAAAAGACCAAACTGCCCTTTGGATATTTTTACAGACTCAACTGACTGACTGTGGGCCTAAGGACAAAATGGTAAACTCCTATTTACAGATGACTAATCCGGAAGCTAAGCTTTCGTAGCGACTACGGCTTTCTTCAAGACAGTCCGATGCGAGATCAGCAGTTGTCAGTTTTGTGCAGAAACTGACAAACGTCCACCGACTTTGCACCAGGTACCCGGATTGGGCTGGCCCGATTCCTGCAGCTCTCTCAGCCCGGCAATCACTCGCCGCCCGTGTACCTGAGTCAATCCTGGTCAACAACCCAGTGGATCCTCTGCTGCTCCTAGCCCATGTACCCGAATTGGGCCAGCCCGACTTCACGGCCCCTCTGCCCGACAGTCGCTCGCTGCACGTTTACCTTGAGTCACACGCGGCCCAGACAAAGCAGGTTTTCTCTCTCTTCTTCAGTCCTCTTTGACTACAGTTGACAATGACTCATCACATCTGGAGCCATGAGGCTCACGCTCTTCAGCATGGCTCCTCAGCAAGGAACATGCTGCCAAACGTCGTGCTGCCTATGGGCACCTAACGGCATTCCTTAGGGGTACCATAAGACTATGAACTTCCGAGCACATCCCTACGGTGATGAGGGGCAACATAGATACAACACTTCCCGACCAGAGCAATATCAACAAGCCTCAATGCCTAACCGGTACCCAATGTCGGGGCAACAAGAAGATGACTGGGTGAATCGATCATAGAAGTTATCAGAGATCAATTTAGACTGAAGCCCAAAGAGCATACGTACATGTATCGGCGACCGTACCCAAAAATGTTCGACCGAGTACCACTTCCTGACCTGATTGAGCACATCAGTTGTTTCCTCGCCTAGTGTGGAGAGGCATCGGCCGATGAAGCACTGAGGGTCTGATTTTTTCCGCTTCTCCTATCAGGATCAACCTTCGCATGGTTTGTCTCACTGTCAGCAGACTCCATCAGAGGATGGGCAGATTTGGAGAAGACGTTTCACCAATATTTCTTCGCCGGCATTCAAGAGATGAAGCTCACCGAGTTGACAACCGTAAGGCAGAGGATGGATGAGTCGGTACAAGATAATGTCTAGAGGTTCCTATACATACGGAGAAGATGCTACAGTTTGAGTCTCAGTGACACCCAATTGGTGGAGTTAGCGTTTCAGGGACTCTTGAACCCAATTAAGGAGAGATTTTCATCACATGAGTTCAAGAGCCTCTCCCAACTAGTGCAAAGGGTATCGGCACATGAGAACCGATTACAAGAAGCAAAAAGAGACAGGTACCATAAAAAGGTGGCATATGCTTAGTTGTACCGTTCGAACTCCGACGAGAGTAGCAATTCAGATGCAAATGTAGATTTGGTCGAATGGTCTAGAAACAAGAAACAAGTCGTGATGAGGACATCACTAGCTCGGATATAACCATGCTTATACTTTACAATAAACAACCAAAGGTTCATTCATTCTATATTAGATTTACATTTTATATATTTGAGCTAAGGATGCTACACCATGAGTTGACTTTGTTTTCAATTATAGAAATTCTTTCATGGATCAAGAGACTAAAAGAGCACATCAAGAGCATGGTACATCATTGAAGTTGATTGGGGACCAAGTCAAGTCAATCCAAATATAATATACAACTTTGAGACGTCATTTTTGTGCCAATAAAAAGTGGAGATAAAGTTCTACATGTGTGGGATTCAGACTCGGACTACAGGAACAATACCAAATTCAAACGTGCATAACTTTTACATGGAAGCTCCAATTAGGATGATTGTGGACTTTTTGGAAAGCTTGAGATGACCTCTTTCCAACAGATCTAGCTACACCTCCAGATTCCATCAGAGGATATTGCAATCATCAAATCAATGTGTGTTCCTTTCTCAGGATGAACCAATTAAGCACAGAATTTCTATTTTTTAGTCAATCTATTTTGGAAATAATTAGTCATTTCCATATATAATAAGTTTTCCAAAGTTTGGGAATGTCCCTAGGGCTATAAATAACCCTAGAGACTTCAGTTGTAAGGGGGTTTTGATTAGATAAAAGTTTAGCCAATTCTACTTGTCCGTGTAAACCCGTGATCGGTTAGATCGCCGGTTTCACGTTTCAGAACCCCAACTACCCTTTGTGCGTCTTTCATATCCAGAAATTGTAGTTGCTCCTTTATCTTGTTCTTGCCCATTCTTCGATTGCTTGCAGGAACAAGGTTGATCACCGATAAGATCAACAACCCTTGAAGATGGTGTATCGATCGCTAAGGCGCAACACAAATGTCTAGTACGGTTGTAGTCAGGTCATCAACGTCATCTCCTTCCAAACAAAATTATCTTATCTCCTCCTCTCACAGAAAGATCGGGCCACCCTGCTCACATCAAGTCGCATGCCCCTAGGTGAAACCGGCCGATAAAGAGGAAAAGTATGGCTTCGACATCAACAAGGACGATAAAATATTCGATTTGTTGCTCAATGAGAAGCAGCTTCACTTGTCACAGGTCACGTGATACTGCTTGCTGATGAACTAAAGAAGAGAAAGTATTGCAAATGACATAATTCCTCGTCGCATCACACTAATGAGTGCAAGGTGTTTCAGGCAGTAGATCTAATCGGCCGTAGAGCAAGGTCGAATCAAGTTTGACGATGGAAAAAAGCCAATGAACATCGACGGTGATCCGTTCCCAGTTAACATGGTGCACGTGCATCACGCTGACGATCGGCGTACAAAAAGGAGCATGCGGACCAACAGTAGCATCACTTCTTCGGACCACATCGGGAAATACCACAGGAAGTCCGAGGAGAGGATGGACAATGAAGACAATCGTAACTACTCATGTTTCAACCCCCATTGGAACTGTGAATTCTTCACGCTTTGTTGGAATGAGGGGCTACATCTACCATCAATGGATGACTGCCCGGGTGTGGCACCAAAGGCAGGGCATAAGATGATCACCGACCATATAACATCAGGTCAAGGCCGCATGATCAAGAAGCTATCCACCGAAGGTTGTCCCCACCAAGGGTATAAGCGCTTGAGAGGCTCGGCCCCGTCAATGCTAAGGAAATCGGCCAGTCAGCTGACGATGACAAGATCACGCCAGAGAAGCTGCAATGGTGCCCTAGCAGGATTTCCACGAGGAACCAGAAGTGAAGGGTGCAACATTTGTGGCAAAGAGAACTGAAGGCACAAATGGGCAACAAGGAAGTCGATCGACCCCATAGAATCAAAAGTGAATGGCGACCGAAAGATAAGCCCGATCACGATGATAAGGACGCTGGGATAAACATGGTTTTATTCCTCCCTATAGAGTATCGGGCACCCTACGAGGACAACACAGATCATGCTGATACAATGGCTCAATTAGTATTGGCTCCATATATAGAAGTTTTGGACAAACCAGAAGACCTTGAGCATCGGCATCTAAAACCCTTCTATATCAAAGGATTGGTTAATTAGAAGCTGATGTCCAAGATGATGATAGACGAAGGGGCGACTGTTGTAGGACCGAAAGTAGCGACCAGAGGGGGGTGAATGGGCGCCTTAAAAATTCTTTCGAATCAATGGCCTGTTCCCAAATACCCAACGCACCTCAAATGACTATCCAGCAGAAAATAAACAAAAGGCCTAAGTCTAAAGGTTTCTAACCTATAAGTAAATGATTATAACTGAGACTTATTAAATAAGTGCAACTAGGCAGATGAACATGGTGTAACAGGCCTAAACTTCTCAATGAAATGATCTAAGTATGTGTAAGATGAAAAGAGAAGTTACTGTCCAAAATTTGTCTCCTGTTCGAAACTTGGCGAAGCCTCCTTCGCACGTCGAGGTCTGCTTCGGAGGTTGGTGACGGAGCCCTGCTTCGGAGGTCAGTTGCGAAGCATGTCGAAGATGCCGAAGGTGTTTGGTTCTAGTCTAGTTCGAAGTGGCAAGAAGCGAAGTATGCTTCGAAGCGAAGTATGACAAATGTCGGAGCCTGCTTCGAAGTGTGCACTTCGAAGACAAAACTTCGAACACAGCTTCGGACCGAATGCTTCGAAGCAAAACCTTCGAGCAGAAAGCTTCGAACACAACACGCACACACGGGCAACCTTCGAACAAAGAAGCGAAGTCTGTCACACGACAGAAAACCAAGTCCGAAGCCTAGACTCTACCTCCGAAAAGAGCAAGCTTCGAAAAGAGAAGCGAAGGGTGACACGCCACACAAAAGTCAGTGCGAGGCCTAGCAGAACTATAAGCTTCGAACCCAACTTCGAAATCTATCGAGGTATGGACTTCGAACAGCTAGAGCCGAAGCCCCTTCGCACTGTCGTTCGAAGTATGCGATGCTGTTCTTTCTGAAAAATACTTCGAAGCTTAGCCACACAGAACGCACACCGAAGATCGAAGATCGAGCGAAGCCTTCGAAGATATTAGATCGAAGCCTGCCTCACGGAGCTGAGGGCTTCAAACAGAAAAGGTTGGCTTCGCCAGAAACAGTCAGAAAAGGTACTCAGAGCTGACACCCTCGATCAAAAAGCTGCGCAATAGAAGGAGAAAAGCTGGCACAGAACACTGTAGCTACAGGGAAGTAGTACTACTTGCAACAGCAAGAACTAGTACTCTGTTCGTGAAGAACAGAAGCAAAAGAGAAGCTTCTGCTCACGAAATAAATTCAGGCTGCCTGTAACCGAAGCATTAACTCCCCAAACCAAACAATGTGTACCGAAAGAAATCAACAGAGACCAAGGCTTTAATGCATCCAAAAGATTAGAACAAATCCAAGGCAAAAATGGAGCAAGTAAGAACCTGGCGGCGCACACAGGAGAGAGAACGTGAGAGACAAAATGACCCAATAGAGTGGATTTGATTTCAGCCAAAAGGGTAGTCCAAACCCTAGGGATTGGGGTCCTATTTATAGGCTCCCAACACTAGGAATATTCTACCAGCCCCTTAGGGTTTTTACAGACGCAATAATAAATGAAAAGACTTTACTGCCCTTAGGAATTTTTACAGACACGACTGACTGACTGTGGGCCTAGAGTTACAGATGACTTATCCGGAAGCTCAGCTTTCGTAGCGACTACGGCTTCTCTTCTGGACAGTCGGATACAGAATCAACGGTTGTCAGTTTTACGCCGAAACTGACAAAGCCTCCACCGGCTTTGCACCAGGTACCCGGATTGGGCCGGCCCGACTCCGCAGCTCTCTCTGCCCGGCAATCGCTCACCGCCCGTGTACCTGAGTCAGTCCTGGTCAACAGCCCAGTGGGTCTTCTACTGCTTCTGGCCCATGCACCCGGATTGGGCCAGCCCGACTTCGCAGCCTCCTCTGCCCGACAGTCGCTCGCTGCCCGTGTACCTGAGTCACACGCGGCCCATGAAACAGCAGATCTCCTTTCTTCTTCAGTCCTCTTTGACTATCGTTGACAATGACTCATCACTTCTGGAGCCATGAGGCCCACGCTATTCAGCATGGCTCCTCAATCTCCCCCTTGATGAGTGCATTGTCAACACTCCTCTTTTCTTGGCTCTTCAGCACCTGTGAACAATGTGGAAACACGAAAACAAAACACAAGAAAACAAAGAAGAAGAAAAATAAGGTAAAAGTTTAACCCTAATGACCAAAAGCCAAACAAAAGCAAGAAACGGTCATTATGGTTACCCAAAACGTAAAAGCTCAAAATGAGTGTGAGTTCAGAACAACAAGGATATTAACAGAGTAAGAACTCCCCCTTAAACTCTGATCCCAAATTTTCTCCCCCTTGTTGACAAGTGGACTCATCAAGCACTCAAAAGAGACACATACTCCCCCTCAAAATATGCAGTGAATTCAACTGGAGTGCAGAAGGAGTGTAGAAAACATGCTTCTCAGATATGATTGACTGCAATTACAACATCTAACAGATACAGCAAAAGAGATACTATCTAAGACACATGGCATGATCAGTGCAATAGATGATATCTAAAGAAAGTCAGTAGCACGCATTTTTCAGTTTTGGCAAACAAAGGCATCACCACATTTTCTAGTTAACAAGCAAGGTAAAGCATGAGATGCAGAAGCTAACTGATATCTACCAAGATAAGCAATCCAAAACAAACGTGCTTCAGCGAACTTGTTATCTTTTAAAAGTTCAGGCTTTTTCAATTTTCCTTTTTCATTTCTGCCAAGGGTTATTTGCATGTCAAACCTTATGCTAACCGACCAAGTCAAGCCTAGGCCAGAACTGGACCATCAGAAGCTTAAGACATTGATTTTGGCATACACTACACTGTCCTAGTTCATACCAAAGTGCTATGGTAAGCAGTCCAGAACAATGCAATGCGACAAGGCAAACCCACTTGGATCTTTTCAACTCAAGCATAAAAAAGCATGGAATTTTCATTCATTTTTGATTTTTATAACTCATTTTCCATGTTAAAGCATAAAGATGTTCAAGTTGCATATCTGCATCTATGTGATGAACTAGTTACAAGGCATGTAACAGATAGCAAAAACACTCAGCCTACGCATGCTAGTTACCAGAAGCAATGGTGATCATTTTTCAGGTTTAAAGCATAAAAGCCATGCATATGACAGATATCAGATATATCAAGTGAACTGAACCAAAGCATGATCATTGACAAGTAATCAAAAGCATGTACCAGCTAGACTAAGTAAAGCAGTTCAATCATATAACAGAAGCAGGCTCAAAAGTGTGATATGTGAGTATGCAAGATATGAACACACACAGAAAGACTCAAGAAAAGAGTAAAGAAGAAGGAAAACTGACGCAAAATATCCTAAAAAGGATACACAACACCCAAATCCCCTCGTAAACGCTCAAAGGTAGACTGACCTAGGGGTTTGGTGAAAATGTCAGCCAACTGATGATGGGTATCAACATGAACAAGGTCAATGATACCTTTCTCATATTGATCCCGCAGAAAGTGAAAGCGCACATCAATGTGTTTGGTTTTTGAATGAAGACATGGGTTTTTCCCTACACTAATGGCACTAGTGCTGTCGCAAAACAATGGAATCCTGGTAGGAAAGAACAACCCAAATCTCGCAGAGTGGAAATCATCCAAACCAACTGTGAGCAGCAGCTAGCAGCAGCTACATACTCAGCCTCTGTGGTCGAAAGAGCAACTCCAGATTGCTTTCGAGAAGACCAAGATACAAGGGAAGAACCAAGAAACTAGCAAGTACCGGAAGTCGACTTGCGATCCAACCGGCACCCACCAAAGTCGGCATCCGAAAAGCTAGATAAATCAAGAGATGATGATGCTGAATAGTAAAGACCGAGATCGGGCGCATAAGTGAGATACCTGAAAATGCGCTTGACAGCCTGCCGGTGAGACGTGCGTGGTGAAGACTGAAAACGCGCGCAAAGTCCCACGGCGAACTGTATGTCCGGTCTTGTTGCCGTTAAGTACAACAGCGAACCAATCATCCCTCGAAACTCCCTTTCATTGACCTTGACGCCGCTCTCATCCTTGTCCAGACCCCCAGAGGTGCCCATCGAGGTCATCTGCGGCTTCAATTCACCACCAAAGTCAAATTTCTTTAACATATCGCGAGTGTACTTACCTTGGTGGATGAAAGTGTCGTCCTTGGTCTGCTTGATCTGGAGCCCTAAGAAGTACTTGAGCTCACCCATGAGGCTCATCTCAAACTCACTGTGCATCTGCTCAGAAAACTTGGACACAAGATCATTAGTAGTTCCGCCAAAAATAATATCGTCCACGTAAATCTGAGCAACTAAAAAATCTGAAGCATCTCTGAGCAAGAAAAGAGTTTTGTCCACAGAACCCATCACAAAGCCCTTCCCCAACAAAAATTGCTTTATAATCGGTCATACCAAGCCCTGGGGGCTTGCTTCAACCCGTATAAAGCTTTATGCAATTTAAAAACATGTCGAGGAAATTTAGGGTTCTCAAAACCGGGGGGTTGCCTAACATAAACTTCCTCCTCTATGAACCCGTTCAGAAAAGCACTCTTAACGTCCATTTGAAAAAGCTTAAAACCCTTCGAAGCGGCAAAAGCTAAAAGAATGCGAATGGACTCAAGACGGCAACAGGGGCGAAGGTTTCTTCAAAGTCAATACCTTCCTTCTGGCAATAACCCTGGGCAACTAGTCGAGCTTTGTTGCACACCACAACCCCATCTTCACCTTGTTTGTTCTTGAATACCCACTTGGTGCCTATGGGGTTGCATCCTGATGGCGACTCAACTAGTGTCCAAACCCGATTACGGACAAAATTCTCAAGCTCTTCTTGCATAGAATTAATCCAATTTGAATCAGAAAGAGCATGAGAAATGTCTCTGGGCTCAAAAGATGCAACAAACGTAGATTCAGCGAACACAGCAAGAGAGGCAGAAGAACGCAAAGTTCTCTCAGTCAAATCACCAATGATGAGCTCTGAGGGATGGTCACGCTGAACTGCTCGGTTCCCTGGTGATCTGAAGTCACCTCACCGGAGTCAGCAGCAGACACCTCTGGACTCGACTGAGGGGGCTCGATCGAAGTGGAAGAAGTGATCAGTGGTCCGCCCTCATCATCAGTCGAAGTCTCAGAAGGTGTGGACTCTGCGAGGGATGCAGAAGGCCCACCCTCATCAGTAGCTGGAGTATCCTCATCTTCCTCGAAGATGGACTCTCCGAGCTCATCATCACCAGAAAGCTCAAAAGAAGGAGTCAATGAAGGCAAGGACTCATCAAATGAAACCTCACAAGTCTCGACAAGCAACTGGGATTCGAGGTTCCAAACACGAAAACCTCGAGAATGCAAAGCGTAGCCAAGAAAAACACCATCCCAGCAACGAGACTCAAACTTGTCCAAGTGCCCTCCCTTCTTGAGCACAAAGCACTTGCAGCCAAAACGCTCGCAAGTGGCTCACCTTGGGCTGTCTGCCAAACCGTAATTCATATGATGTCTTACAAAGGTAAGCTCTAAGAAAAATGCGGTTGGCCAGATAGCAAGCCGTGTTCATGGCTTCAGCCCAAAAGCGCCTAGGAGTCCTGTGCTCATCGAGCATCGTCCTGGCCATCTCGACTAGTGTGCGGTTCTTTCGTTCCACAACGCCGTTCTGTGGGGGAGTGTAAGGAGAAGAAAACTGGTGGTCCAGACCCTGATCACTACAGAAGCTGACGAACTGAGAGTTCTTGAACTCAGAGCCATTGTCGGAGCGAATTGCTCGCATCCGACCATTGTTCTCATTCTTCAGCTTCAAAATCAGGTCATGAACAAACTGAAACGTTTCATCCTTAGACTCCAAAAAGAAAACCCACGAAAATCGAGAAAAGTCGTCAACAATCACAAGTGCATACCACTTCCCACCGACTGAGCGTACCCGAGCTAGACCTACAGTGTCCAAATGTAAAAGCTCGCCCGGATACGAAGTCATCACCTGAGTCACAGGTGAGTGAGAAGCGGCAACCATTTTCCCATGACGACAGGGATGACAAACTAGATCCTTCTCCATCTTAAGCTTGGGCAATCCTCGGATGAGGTCCATAGAGCTTAACCTGACTAGCAGATCAAAGCTCAAGTGACCTAACCTCCTATGCCACTTCCAGAGCTCAGAAGAAGATCCAGCAATCAAACAGCGAGAAGGGCCAAAAGAACTAGAGAAGTCAATTCGAAAAACTTTACCGAAAGGTAAAATCTGGCAAATCAAAGACCCTCTAGAATCAACCACAGAAGAATTGCCCTTCTTAAAACGCACTTCCAAACCATCATCAAGAAGTTGCGACACAGAAATCAAGTTGAAGTTCAAATTTTTAACCAAATCAACATTCTTTAAAGAGAAATGATCTGAAATGCGAATTGAGCCTATGCCACTTACTTTCCCTTGACCGCTGTTCCCGAACGTGATGTATTCTTTGGAGCTCGGGGGAGTGAGACTGGAGAACCATCTGCGATGTCCCGTCATGTGGCGAGAGCATCCTGAGTCCATGATCCAAACATCCTCCAGTCCCCGGTCCTGCACAATCAGTGGCTGTAAGTGGGAGCAAATGGTCCGGCACCAGGTTTAGCAAAAGAGCTAAACCAGTGTCGAGCCATCTGCTCAAAAGATGGAAAGCGAAAACCATCAAAAGAGTTTGGACCAAAACGCGGCTCAAAACGCGGTACTCGGTTTTGCCTACCCCTGCGGCCACGAGGTCCAGAACCGTAGCCAACACGGTCTGGAACTCTGCCGGAACGAACACCACCAACTGGAGTACGGGCAAGAAAGTCGTCTCCTCTACCACCACCTACACGACGCGGCCTGGCCTCCAGCCTCTCCCCGCGTCGAGGAACACGCAGTCTACCACCCTGCTGGTAGAACTGCTCCTGATCACTACGAGCCCTCTCTGCTCTCTCAACCCGCTTCCTCCTGAAGCAGAACTCCGCAAGATGCCCGTCTCTTTGATAGTACTCACAATGATAGGTGGGCTTCTTGGGATGTGGTTGAGGCTTGGAATGTTTGGGCTTAGTGGTGTTTGGTGTTGTCTTCCTGGGTTGAGAGGGTCCAGGAAGAGAGTCAAGAGAAGTGTGGAGATTTTTGGGCTTTGGAACCCAGATAGGTTTCTTGGGTGGAGCTTTAGGTGGTTCATGGATCACTCCATTCTTGGGCTGACAAGCCTGGGAAGACCTCAGTGGAGTGAGTCTTGGGATACCTCTGCTCTGGAGTCATTTTACTCCACTCCACTGCCCGGCTGATGGCACTCTCAAAGTCAGCCTTGGTGTAGGTGTAACCTACCCCAAACCCATCCTGCCTCTGAACTGTTGGATCATCATGCCAAGCTGTGGCTCTCTGGCACTGATCCAACTCAGGATAGAACGGAGGTAAAAGTTCTCATTCTGAGAATCTGCTAGCTCCTCTCTCAAGGAAGCTAGAACCTCCACCTGAGACAAGCAGGTCTCACACTCACTCTCTACTTGGACAGACTTCCCAGCTTTTAGCTTGATCAACTCCATTCTAAGAGACAGACAGTTCTCACAGACAGTGGGTGGACTGACAGTGTCTCAAGCTCTAGCCTAGTCTGGGCAGCTCAGCTCTCAACCTCTCTAAATCACCCAATGCTCATCGCCCTTGGATTTCAGCTCAGCTAAGGCAGCTAGATGAGATGGGCAATCAACACAGGGTGCGACGACAGTGGCTTGAGCATCTTTCAGCTCCAGCTGAGCGCTTTCAAGCTCAGTGGCCAAAGCGTCCCTCTCATCAACCCTTTCTGTGTACCTGGACTTCAGATTCGACAGGTCACACAGAAGCACCTCACACTTCGGGCACTCACTGCTATCACCCAAGCAAGGGGAAGAAGATAGACTCTCAATTCTGCCGTTGGCCACGGCAAGCTCACTCTCTAACTCATCTATCCTCTTTTTAGCCCCCCTAAGTAGTTTTTCCCGATATCTCAACTCCTGACGATTGCTCTCAAGTAAATCAACTATTTCGCGCTCGTATGATGATACCTTGTTGTCGTCGTCGGAGTCGTCGGAGTAGCTCTTTTCTTCTCTATCCCCAAGAGCCATTGAACAGAAGCTATTGCGGGATCTTCGGCGCTGGAGTGAGTGGCTCTTAGGCTTGTCCCCGAAAGCCATGAAGCAGAGGCCCGCTGGATCGTCCTTGTCCTTCCCCTTCCTGATGGCGATCTCCTCATCGCTTGAGCTCGATGAAGAGGAAGAAGACGTGGACCGCTTGGAGTAGCTTTTCTCCATCTCGGCGTAGAAGGCCTTGTCGCGCTTCTTGTTCTCTCGCCGGTAGTCCTTCAGGGCCTTCTTGAAGAACCGAGTCCTCGGCTTGCCCTTGTTGAAGGAGGAGCTGTCGTGCTTGCCGGAGTCGTGGAAGCTGCCACCGGTGCCCTTCTTATATCCATTGCGCTTGGGTCAGTCGGCGATGAAGTGTCCCTGGATCACCACACTCAAAGCATCCGGATTTTGTGCCGTGTCTTTTGAACATTCTCTTGTCATAGACACGACGCACCCGTTGTTAAAGAGACACAATCATCATCTCCCAAAGACTCAAGCTGGTCCTCAGTGATAGACATCAAGGAGAAACCAGCACAGCTCACAGAAGAGGGATCAACAGAAGGTGTAGCAAGGGCCAGGGATTTTGATCCAGAACCAGTGAGATTGATCTCAACTGGATATCTACCTCAGTGGCCTTCAGCTTGCTAAATAACTCAGAAATGGTCAAGGTATCGTAAGAAGTGCTCTCAACGATAGAGGATACCTTGATCTCCCAGATCTTTGGGTCCAAGGTATGGAGAACCTTGAGCGCCTGCTCGTGATCTGAGACTAACTGAGCACCCTCAGCCTTGTTGTCCCGAAGCTTGTTTATGATCGACTGAAAACGACCAAACAAAGCCTCAACAGATTCACCCGGCTTCTGTGTGAAATTCTCATATTCACGCCGGTAGGTCTGATAGAGCCGAGCCTTGACCTGTGTTGTTCCCTCATGGTGTGCCTTGAGGGTAGCCCAGATCTCTCTCGTAGTGGAGAGATGACTCACATGCTCAAATTCAGTGGGACCTAAGCCAGAAAACAAAATGTTCACAGCCTTACTGTTTCTCAGATGCTGAGCAATGATACCAGCAGTACCTTGCTCAGTAACTGGCAGAATGACAAACGTGGTGTGAACGCAAATGTCCCATATGTCCGAACCCTGACTCATGAGATAGGCTCGCATGCGAGTCTTCCAATAGTTATAGCCATAGGCTTCCAAGGATGGGACCTTGCCAGGAGACGTCATAGTCACTACTCGGGTTTAGAACCGGTTAAGGTATGGAAAAACCCTAACCAGGCTCTGATACCACTTGTAGGACCGAAAGTAGCGACCAGAGGGGGGGTGAATGGGCGCCTTAAAAATTCTTTCGAATCAATGGCCTGTTCCCAAATACCCAACGCACCTCAAATGACTATCCAGCAGAAAATAAACAAAAGGCCTAAGTCTAAAGGTTTCTAACCTAGAAGTAAATGATTATAACTGAGACTTATTAAATAAGTGTAACTAGGCAGATGAACATGGTGTAACAGGCCTAAACTTCTCAATGAAATGATCTAAGTATGTGTAAGATGAAAAGAGAAGTTACTGTCCAAAATTTGTCTCCTGTTCGAAACTTGGCGAAGCCTCCTTCGCACGTCGAGGTCTGCTTCGGAGGTTGGTGACGGAGCCCTGCTTCGGAGGTCAGTTGCGAAGCATGTCGAAGATGCCGAAGGTGTTTGGTTCTAGTCTAGTTCGAAGTGGCAAGAAGCGAAGTATGCTTCGAAGCGAAGTATGACAAATGTCAGAGCCTGCTTCGAAGTGTGCACTTCGAAGACAAAACTTCGAACACAGCTTCGGACCAAATGCTTCGAAGCAAAACCTTCGAACAGAAAGCTTCGAACACAACACGCACACACGGGCAACCTTCGAACAAAGAAGCGAAGTCTGTCACACGACAGAAAACCAAGTCCGAAGCCTAGACTCTACCTCCGAAAAGAGCAAGCTTCGAAAAGAGAAGCGAAGGGTGACACGCCACACAAAAGTCAGTGCGAGGCCTAGCAGAACTATAAGCTTCGAACCCAACTTCGAAATCTATCGAGGTATGGACTTCGAACAGCTAGAGCCGAAGCCCCTTCGCACTGTCGTTCGAAGTATGCGATGTTGTTCTTTCTGAAAAATACTTCGAAGCTTAGCCACACAGAACGCACACCGAAGATCGAAGATCGAGCGAAGCCTTCGAAGATATTAGATCGAAGCCTGCCTCACGGAGCTGAGGGGCTTCAAACAGAAAAGGTTGGCTTCGCCAGAAACAGTCAGAAAAGGTACTCAGAGCTGACACCCTCGATCAAAAAGCTACGCAATAGAAGGAGAAAAGTTGGCACAGAACACTGTACCTACAGGGAAGTAGTACTACTTGCAACAGCAAGAACTAGTACTCTGTTCGTGAAGAACAGAAGCAAAGAGAAGCTTCTGCTCACGAAATAAATTCAGGCTGCCTGTAACCGAAGCATTAACTCCCCAAACCAAACAATGTGTACCGAAAGAAATCAACAGAGACCAAGGCTTTAATGCATCCAAAAGATTAGAACAAATCCAAGGCAAAAATGGAGCAAGTAAGAACCTGGCGGCGCACACAGGAGAGAGAACGTGAGAGACAAAATGACCCAATAGAGTGGATTTGATTTCAGCCAAAAGGGTAGTCCAAACCCTAGGGATTGGGGTCCTATTATAGGCTCCCAACACTAGGAATATTCTACCAGCCTCTTAGGGTTTTACAGACGCAATAATAAATGAAAAGACTTTACTGCCCTTAGGAATTTTTACAGACACGACTGACTGACTGTGGGCCTAGAGTTACAGATGACTTATCCGGAAGCTCAGCTTTCGTAGAGACTACGGCTTCTCTTCTGGACAGTCGGATACAGAATCAACGGTTGTCAGTTTTACGCCGAAACTGACAAAGCCTCCACCGGCTTTGCACCAGGTACCCGGATTGGGCCGGCCCGACTCCGCAGCTCTCTCTGCCCGGCAATCGCTCACCGCCCGTGTACCTGAGTCAGTCCTGGTCAACAGCCCAGTGGGTCTTCTACTGCTTCTGGCCCATGCACCCGGATTGGGCCAGCCCGACTTCGCAGCCTCCTCTGCCCGACAGTCGCTCGCTGCCCGTGTACCTAAGTCACACGCGGCCCATGAAACAGCAGATCTCCTTTCTTCTTCAGTCCTCTTTGACTATCGTTGACAATGACTCATCACTTCTGGAGCCATGAGGCCCACGCTATTCAGCATGGCTCCTCAACTGTTAACTTGATACCTTATGTCACCTTCTATAAGATTGCAAAAATACCTAAGGACCACATCAGCACTAATATGGTATTAAGGGACTTCGGCGACAACTCGTCACACACGATGGGAGTGTTGAATGCAGAACTGACGGTTGGGAGCAAGACGATGTCGACTACCTTTTTCGTTATAGAAGGAAAAGGATCTTACAACCTATTGTTGGGGCATGATTGGATACATGCAAATTGCTGCATCCCCTCGACAATGCTCTAGAGCCTAGTATAGTGGGTCGGCGATCAGGTGAAATCGTCCCTGTCGATAAATTAGTTAACATAGCTGCAACCGATTTATTAGTATGGGAAGCAGGAGCCATCTGTTTGTCAAGAAAGGCTTAGGATGGCAACTTTTGAAGTATCAGATGATGGTATTAACCCGATCAACGAGAAGCTGCCTAAGCTCATCTTGTAAAGACGACACCAAAAAATGAGGGTGGACTCGGTCAAGACTTTGTCGCAACTGATGAATTACGAGAATGCAAATGATGGACCTAACGACAAACCGAGCCTAACCTTTGTAAGTACTCAGATCCCCGATGAGATAAATGGATTGAAGCTACTACGTCGAAGATAAGGGAAGAGACCGAATAGGAAGTACTTAAGGAAATATTGAGCGATCGTTCGGATGAAGCATAAAGATCTAAACACATAAGCAGTAAATACCGATGGTATTGCCTTTAGACGATTGATGGGGAAGCATCACCCTTAGACACAAAACAAAAACAGCTCAGTTCAAGACAAAGGAGACAATATATATTACAAAAGGGACAAAAGTTTTGTTACAAGACCAAGTGTTACACAAGATCAAAGGAGTGCCTCGGCGAATGACTTCAATCGCCCGTAGTCGAATAGCGTTCAACCCTGAAGAACGACCTGGCTTCGGCG